>CAIGRS010051821.1:0-16128 GCA_903798395.1 Fraxinus floribunda | reverse complement strand
CTGTGCACGATCTTTTGTCGAGTTCTTCAAGTTCTTCCAAACTCTTACCCTGTGCACGATCTTTTGTCGAGTTCTTCCAAATGAATTATTAATGTGAATCATCTATATTTTAATATTAGCATCTACTTTTTAATATTTGTGTTAATTGAATTAATTTCATTGAACATCTTGTTATTTATATATTTTTAAATTATCATACGTTAATTTGTAAAAGTTACGAATGAACTGTCATTAGTTGTATTTATGTAGTGTTGTTGTAAATGTTAAAAAAATTTAATTATGGGTTGGAACCGAACCGAACCGAATTGAACCGAATGGAACCGAACCTGAACGGTTCCATAATTATATAACAGTTCCATAATTATATTTGGACCCGACAGTTCTATTTATTAAATACCTGAAAATTTTGGAACCGGAAAAATCAAGACCGAACCGACCCACTGTCAGCCCTAGTTGGATCGCGATAAAGTTTTCACTACATATTAATAAATTATAAATTCGATAGTAAATTTTAAAATTGACCAACGGTTTAAACGAGACTTGTAAATTTAGAGACTTGACTTGGTGAATAAAAAAAGGTCTTGAATTTTGAAAATATTTTACGCGCACTTTATGAGGGCTCGTTCGGTAGAGATTAAAATTGGATTAAAATTAAAAAATTAGCCATTATTGTTGACTTTTATTAGACGAGTGGGTCCCAATAACCAATTTTAATTAGATTTTAATCTCTACCGAACGGGGCCCGAATATTTTTGTATCCACTTGTGTCTTTATATGTATGTATTTTAAATAATATACTCTGCTTCTAAGCTCGTGTTTAGTTCAACTAAAAACTTAGATTGAAATCTAAATCTAAATTAATAATTAATTTTAATCATATAATTTATAAGATTCTGTTGACACATAAAAATGCAATCCAGTTAAATGGTCCAAGGAATGGAGCCCAATTAAGAAGTCCGAAGGGTAGGCCTAAAGAAGACTATATAGAAGGCTCAAAACTGAGTAATATAGTGAATGCCCATCATCACCCAAGCTTGCTAAACGCCCAAGCTTTTGGCGATTATGAAACGGTATTATTACTCAAGGCGATAGTGCCATCATCGTCCAAGGCTACGAGACGCCCAAACCTAGGGCGAAATTGTTACTATAAGCAACGGTTACTGTGACGGTTAATGGGCAATCTCATCACGTCCCATGATCCAAGAATTTTAGTTATAAATGGTTAAATAGCAGAAGTAATGACAGCAGTTAGAGCGGAGGTTTTATGACAATTCAGCCATGATGAAGAACGTGGGTAGTTACAGGACGACCAACAGTTTCAAGCGGTTCCACGGCAACAACTGTTAGAGAAGTATAAAAGAGAAGAGAAAGCATAGAAGAAAAAGACCTCGAATCAAACACTCTCGAACAGAGAATATGTAATTTTCATTTCCTTTACTTTTATCGAATTTAACTTTCAACTATTTTATGTGCTTGCGCTCTTTGAAGGTATTTTCGCTTCTCGTCGATTGTAAATTTTCATCAATAAAGCACCCACTTTTTGAGATTTTGTCTCAAAGGGTCTGTTCCCAACACAATCGTTTGAACTCCCTCTTAATTGTTAGCGAGACCCGACTTTCTGCACGAAACAAATTCACAACGTTTCAACTACACGTTTTATTATTTTTTTTATTAAAATCTATGAAAAAGCCTAATTTTTATCAAAGCCAAACCCGAGACAACAATGTCACAATAATGTAAGACAAAAGTGGATAAATGTTTGCTAACACGTTTATTAAAGATTGTGCATCTAATACAATTAATACGTTCGTTTTTTTTTTTTTCTAGAACCATCCATCCTAGATGAAATTAGACGGAAATAATCCATTCGGTACAACTCGAGTTAAAACTACTAATCACACTCGAACAATCCTATTTGATTCAAATCCATCACTACACGTAAAATTATTTGGTTTTATAGTAAATTCTCTTTATTGGAAGATGTTGATATTAAAATCATTTTCATTTGAATAGAGCAACTTGGTAGTCACATCACTTTGTTGTATTTATTGTGACATCGGTGGACAGTGAAACAGCCAAAATTGCCCACATGTGACCAACGCGTTTGTCGCACAATATAGTGCTAACTTTCATATGCTAAACGCTTGTAGTAACGAGTTTGGCGCACGAAAATTTCTTGTTTGAATTTGGTGGGAAATTGTATCCTAGTTTGGACGCATTGTTTTGCAAAAGTAAAGGATATTAATGCTCCTAACAAGGTGTCAACGTACAACTTGTGCGACCATTCGAGAGAGATGTCACATGGACATTTTGGATGATTCTCTCGGGACAAAATTTCATACCAACTTGTTTGTTTTGAAAAAATTAATAAAAGCAATGTTTCAGTGTTAATGTGCATAATCGATTTACACTCTTTCAAGCGTGTGAGAATTTTCAAGCGGAGTGTCTTATGAATGGACACGTGATTTTCGATAGTCAGTTTAACATCAATATAATCATGTAGTCAATTTTTACTTGATAAATCAACGAATCCGAAAAAATTTGGAGTGAAACTTGATAAATCATCTAATCATTAAAAAAAAAAAAAAATTGACTTTAATTATATATCTATCAAATTTGGATTAATCTAATTGTATAACTATAAATGACAATTTGGGTGACAATGTGTGTTTGCAAAAAAACTAATTGCTGTAAAAATAAGTTGACGTGAGAACTATCCGATAAGTGAATTTCACGTGACATGTTGTCAATCAAATTGTAACAGTAAACTAAGTATGATTGAACAAATTGAACAATGTCGGGTTGCCAGGGAGGGTTTGACACCCTCACTGACAACCTCCTCACAATAGGAGGGGGAGGGGGAGGGGGAGGGGGAATTTTTTTTCTTTTTCAATTCAAATGGGTCTCGAGTGGATCCCACCACAATGTAAGAGGGTGTCAACGAATGTGTCAAATTTTTTCTCACAAAATGGTTTAATCCGAACAAATTGATTTCCAACATAATTCTTAGGATACATGACTTTCAATGTTTTGACATTAATCAAATCATAAGTGACATTTTAGCGTGTGAAATCGACATGATATATTAATGATTTATTGACTTCTTTTCTATACACAAGTAGCTGATTTTTAATCTCAATATTAATAATTCTCTATCTTTTTCATTTTCGGTACATGTAGAAGATTAAATGAAAACAATTTCATTAATATCTCACTAATGTTTCTTCATTCTAACAATTTTTCAAAATATGTCCCCCAAAACATCATGAATTCTTAGAAAATTTAATTCTTCTGCTGGTTTCCTTATCCAATTCTTCAAGCCCTCCAACTTCTTCAAGTTCCTGCAGCCACACCACCAAGAATGATTGATTAAATTCCATTTTTACCATAAACAAATTATGCAAATCACGAAAAAGCCATGTTATCACTACATCGCCTGAATACTAAAACAATAATGACCATATATGGCTTTGCACCACTTTCAAGAAGGTTCACCTAAAAGCACAAATGATCAATTTAGTTTGTAGAACAATGCTATATATCAGCAGTGGTATTTAACTATGGATTAGTTTAGGTGTACAAAATATTTTACATAATCTTTTACCTACTCACCCCTCCAATAGTGTGCCGTTACTTGACAAGTAGGTAAAAAATTATGTAAAATATTTTGTACATCTAGACTGGCCCATAGGCGCCCCTCAATAGGGGACCGTCACTTGACGAGTAGGTAAAAAATTATGTAAAATTTTATGTACATATAAATTTATTCTTTAACTATAGTCAATGGTAGTAGAGGTGTACAATATGTGTACGGTGCGTCACCAAACACCACTTAATTGTTATTGCGACCGTGGAGCCCACCAAAAGTAACGTTCTATCGCAATTTAAATGAGAGTGGAGCCGACAATATATGTAAATTGCCATTGAACATCATCGCTGATATAAGATTACTCTCTATTATTCAAACAAATAGTAGAAATTTGAAGTGGCGCTCTGTCTATAGTTACACACTTTCAGAGGTAGGGATTTTGGATTACCTTGGGTCCTAGGAACAGCCCATATGGGACGCCTTCGAATTTGTCCGAGTGATGAAGCTGAAATGGCAGACAACAAAATCAAATTAGACAGTAGCAGTTAGATTCGGTTATAAAAACAATAATAAAATTAAACAGATCATATCACTTATATACTGATTAACTGCGATTGATTATGTATAGAACCTGTTTGATAACAATTAAAATTAAAAATATGATCGTTATTAGGTCCACCCGTTTAATAAAAATCAACAATAACGATTAATTTTTTTAATTTTAATTCAATTTTAATCTCTACCAAACAGGCTCATAATATTAAATTAAAATGTACGAGTCTACACTGTCATACTTGATGAGCTGCAGCCACTCTTCTAAGATATGGTACATTTGCAATGGGCCCCACGGGGAATCTCTTGTGAACAAGACCGTCGTGGACAAACATGTAGGCCATGCCAAAAACCGTAATTCCAAGACCCTGCAAAAAATTCAATAATATAAAGGAAATTCACTAGATAAAAAGGTAAAATTTTATGATTAAAATGAGATCAAAACGCACTAAAGGTCTAAAATGGACCGACCGCCTACAATCAAAGTTGGTACGAAAAAATACTTACAGCTCCGAAGCATAGACCAGGAACAAGGCCTTTGTGGAAAAAACCATAGGAGAGGAGGGCTATGGCCGGAACAGCATTGATTATGGCAAAAATGTCGTTGAGCTCGAAAGGGCCTTCTCTTGGTCTATGGTGTGACTGTCATTTAAAATAAATAAAATTAACTCTTTTGACTTTTTTCCCCTCAATTGAAGGAGACTGCCCAATCAAATTCTCTTGAACAAAAATAACAATAAATTGCTTAAAAAAATTTGGAAGGACCAGTAACAGTTCAATCACTCAAATCATTATAACAAAAATAATCTCTAATCACTCTTCTGCTTGACTCTTTTCTTTTTTAATGGATTAATAATTCCATAATTTTAATACTTTTAGAAAAAAAAACAAAAACAAAAACAAACAAACAAACAAACAAACCTCGTGCATGTGCCACAAGGATGCGTGCCAGAGAGCTTTATGAGCCCATCTTGCCCAAAACTCCATACCTACCTGAAATTCGATTATACCAGAAATTTTCATTATACCCACAACAAAATTTATGCAACTCTAAAGTAATTGATTTTGAAGTTGTGGAACTTACAGCAGCCCCCACTGCTAAAGCAAATGTACTAAACATTTCTGCATAAGGTACCGCCCCACCCTATACAACATGAAATTCAATTTCGTATCAACAGAGGCCCGCACAAGCGGCGAAGAATCAATTTTTTATATGGTTTAGTAGTGTACTATCTACCTCATCAAACAGGCGAGAAGTGATTTTTAGCAGAAAGAAGAGAATTTTACCTCCATTTGCCAGGAAAATCTGTAATAAACAGCCATGACAGCCATAGAAGTAATCCCGAAACTGGACATAACAGCAGCGACGAGATAAGTAAATCTCTCTGATTTCTTCTTAGCTAATTTCTCGGTCAGTCGGGCTGCAGATAATTCTCTCTCAATCTCCTCTGCAGTTGGGCTCCTCTCCAATTCTCTACTCGATTCCAATTTCTCATCCTCCAGCACAAAACAAACAGTCAAGTTATTCTTCCTTTTACAACTCAAGATCTTATTAAAATTCTGAATGGAAGGGGAGAATAGTTTAGTGGGCTTCGGGCCGAGAAATGGGCTGTACTTGAAAAGAATGGTTCTTGAAGAACAACCAGCGACTGAAAGTCCGGCTGCCATGGACGGTGGTTCCAAGGGGGTGAGAATGTAGAGGGGATTAAGATTTTGAATTGGTGGATTGGTGGGTTCACGTAGACCACATGTTAGGTCTCTGGACTTGGCTTTTGTGATTGTGGTTTAAATAGGAGACGAGGATGGAACATAAATTTCACATTCGAGTTATTATAAATAAATGAACCGAATAGTTTTTGTAAAATGGGGCTGACCTTCAGAAATTTCACAAGATTGCCATTTTTCTTTTCCTTGTTTCCAATTTTATTTTATTTGCAAATTCTTGGCTCTTACTTTGTGATAATGGGTAGAGCTACTATTACAGCAATACAGCATTGTGTTGCAACTTGCATCCACAGTTCATTTTATTATTTTTTTTAAATGAAAACAAGTGTATGTTTGGTTGAAATTTTAATTTTAATTTTAATTAAAACTAAAGTTAACGATTAATTTTAACCATATATTTTATGTGACATATAACTTTTAACAATACATTTTATCAAAATTTATCAAAATTTATTAAAAATTTGATTTTAATCTCCACCAAATAAGGGCTAAATTGGAAAACACTAAAAATGGAATGGTTTCATCCCATCCCCTACATGTTCACTTCCCTTCCAAAATATTAGGGTCTGTTTGATATAATTTTTTTAAAATAAGTTTTGTGATAATTGAATTTTTTAGAGAATATATTATTAAAGATATAAAAAGTTACGAGTCCACTTACATATTATTTTATTAAGAGATTTTATTGTTAAAAATGTGTTCAAAGGAATAAAATTTTAAAAATATGTACCAAACATGAGTTTATATTGTCCATTTAAGGCCATAAATAGAGCATTGAGAATGAAATTAAGAGGGAAAAAAAGTGACGTTGAGTGATTGCACGAGTGAATAGTAGATAGGATGGCAAAAAAATCCGTTTAACTCGATACATGTGGGGCCCTGCCCCTTATGTGGTTGTGATTACCCGCTTAACCAGATAAACGGGACGGAGTGAGGCAAAGACAAGACGAGGGTCGTCTCCTCGAAGCGGGTATGGGACGGGTACGAGAAATATAGTCCTTGTCCCGCTACCCGCCCCGTTTAAAGTTAATTTCAAATTTAAATTTTTTATCAAACAAAATAATAGATTTATCATCTTTTTTAAAAAGAACATAAGTTGTTTTTAATAAACTGGTAAAAAATACATTAATATTTACTAACTAAAGACATAAAAAAGTTAAAAGCAAAAAATAAAATAAATAAAAAAGAAAAAGAAAAAATAAATGGGGCAAGACACGCCCCGCCTCGACCCAATCCCGCTTTAATCGGGTTTGGAGATGGTATAAGGTAACAAAAATACTCGACAGGAAGGGGGTGAGAATGACCAACCCGCCTCGTTGCCATCCTTAGTAGTAGACCGCGGGTAGGGTGGTTAGAGTAAGGGAAAGTACATGAAGATGGTGTTACGTGAGGTTTGTGAGGGAAGGTAAAGGAGTGATGCACTCGATTGTGGAGGAAGGATTTTTGCTAATTCTCTATTCTTTTTTTAATGCAAGAACATTCTTGAAATTGGTGAACTTATTGTCGATATTCGTAATAATCCAATAGTGCATTTGTAAGGTGTCATTTGAGGTGGGGTTTTTAAAAATGACTTAATAGCACAAAACATCCACACGTTTGATACTTCTTGTAAAAACGTTCATACGTTTCATTTTTTCACATTTTCGTCCTTATTTCAAAGTTTCTTTGCAAAAAACAGGCCCCATAGCACAAAATGTCCCTACATTTGACACTTCTTATGTAAAACGTCCATATGTTTCATTTTTTTGCATTTTCATTCTTATTTCAACGCTTCATTATGGAAAACATCATTTTTACTATTTTTCTAACGAAAAATGACCAACATATCCTTCTATTTAAATAAAACAAAAAAAGAGAAGAAAAATAAAAAATAAATTAAAATCTTACTTCTAAACTTTTTTTAAAAATGCAAATGAGTCCAAATAAATTATTAAAATATAAAAAATAACCATTTTTCGCAAGTGCCCTAATTACAGCCACCAATTCATCACATTCAGGACAAAATTAAACCTTACACATGGTTGGGTCAGGTGCGCCAGGTTGAGAGGGGACTAGCCTAGGTGGTCCGCCACCTTGATTTGGCTGGACGACACTTGAATTGGCGGAAACAAGGTTGTGCTGTTGCGATTTCGCGCTTGTGAGCATTTCAAATTCAAATTCCGATCGATTGAAGCCAAATTGGGGAGACCTTATGGTGGGCTAGGTGCGCCGGTGAAGGCGAACCTAGCCCATGTGGTCCGCGACCTGCATTTGTCAAGACGTCACCGGAAACTGAATTATCCTCAAACGATGTCGCATGCGCGACAGGGAGAAGTTCTGGATTAAATTCGCATCTAAACTTAGTGCTTGGTTACAATTGATTCATTGATTGCATGAGCGGGGGTCGTCCAGAGGTGGGGGTTGGTCAGTGATGAGCTCCGGTTGGTATGGTGACCGGAAGTGAAGAAATAGACGTTTTTTAGATTTTCAGACAGCAAACTTTGAAGCTTTGTACCGACGGAATACTTGGAGTTACAAGGAGATATTTGTATGAAATTGAAGATGAGGTTAAAGGCTTTTCACCAGTACCATTTTTCAATGGTTTAGGTGGCCAGAGCTTGCTGAAATGTGGCTCCATAAACGGCGGGTAGATGGGCAAAAATAGCCCCAAAATTAGATAGCAAATTTACTTTATTTGGACTCATTTGCACTTTTTAAAAAAGTTCAGGAGTAAAACTTTAATTTGTTATTTATTTTTCTTCTTTTTTTTTGTTTTATTTAAAAAGAAGGGTATATCAATCATTTTTTGTTAAAAAATGGTGAAAATGATATTTTTCACAATGAAACGTAAAAATAAGGACGAAAATGCGAAAAAGAAATGAAACGTATGACGTTTTCTACAAGAAGTGTCAAATGTATGGACGTTTTGTGCTATTGAACCTTTAAAAAATAGGTTATGATTCAAATCTAATTCTGGGTGATAAATAATGATTGTACCTTTCAATCGGTTAGTTTTTTAGACGAAATAGTTACGTCTTTCTTATCGATTTTTCATTCTCTACAAGATTTACATTTCATGTTTTTTCACGTAAATATTAGCGAAAACTGACATAATTTTTATCATGTAAATTATTCGTACATCAATAAAAAATTTGAAGAACAAGTACACATGTCAAAGGTAATGGATTGGAAACCAAAGGACATCGAATCAAATTTCATATAGCATTATCCTCAATCAACGCATTAAAGAGTTTAAAACTATTTTCGGACACGTGGCAACTAGCAAGTGGGAGAGTCTAATTCTCAAAAAGAGAAATAAATTTAAAATTGTGGTGGCATTTGCGTAATTTGATTGGAGTAGCAAGGGCGAATTGGTACCTTGAGGTGAAATTGACGTACTGGTGCCAAAATGTTGGGTAAGACTCATTTTACCGACTGGAGATTCCGTGTATTTTCAAGGAATTTTCTATTTTCAAATAGGGAAAATTGTAGTTAAGGTACCAAAATTTTCACTTAATTGCAGATTTTATCCAAATTTTTCATTTGTGCTACTCGAGGTACCAAATTTTTAAAAAAATAGCAGTTCCAGTACAGATTGACAGTTTCCGTCTATATGAGTACCAAAACCGTTAGTTGACCCCAAAGATGAAAAAAATTAATAATTTTCACCAAATAGATAATGACAATTTGGGCATTATACACTTTCCCTTTCTATTATTGCACTTTAATGTTCATTTTCCCGCCATTTTCATCACTATTAATATATTTCTCTCTCTCACAGTTAGTTAAGAAAAATCAGCACGTAGATGGAGATGAATTTATACAAATGTGGTTCCTCGGCGTAGATGAAGACCTCATGGACGAATCTAAACCCAGGAAGAAGATTTCTTACTTGTCCTAGAACTCTAAGATTTGGGGGGATGTACTTTTTTGTGTGGTGTGACCCTCCTATGTGTGAGAGATCTAGGGAGCCGATTCTAGGTCTATTAGGGGCTATGAGGGAAATGAAAGTTGAAATCAACATCCTCTAAGCAACAAGACCTGATATGTGGAAGACTTGACTGTTCGACTTTGTGTGTAGAGTGTTTGTAAAATGGGTTTGTACATAGGTATGTAGGATGGGTTTGAGGGATGATGAGCGTTTTTAGCTTCAGAAATTTAAGTTTAGTATTTAGGCGTTTGGGATTTTGTGTTATATGCTGTGAAATGTGGATGTAAAATATGGTTGCGTTGTACCTTTTCCCTTGAAATGAAGTGTCCGCTTCTGCATTATTGCTAGTACCGACTTTCACATTTCCGTTTCTACCATTTATTTAATGAGAAATTAAAGTTCAGATCTCATTCCAAACGTTTTGTATGTGGTGCATCAAAGGTACCAAACCTTGTCATAGTTACATTGATAGTACCAAACCTTTGGTGATGGGTTGCATTAACTGTACTAAACCTTTGGTGATAGTTGCTTAAAAAGTACCAAAGCTTTTACATAGTTCATAATTGTCCGCACCCGATATTCGATGAATATTGGAAACCTGATGAAAACGAGGTGTAATGCAAGGAATTCAACTTCAAAACAACATATGTGACTATTCCATTCAAAATTACAGATCACTTTACAAAATCACAACATTTGCTGCATGTATTTCCAGTCCACATTTCAAAAAATACTGCTTTTGCAAAATAATTGAAGTTCACTTTACAAAACCGTAATTTTTACAAAACAAGTTCACTTCCCAACAAAACTATAAAGAATAAAACACATCATACTGAGGATTTAGATCATTGATTCTCGGACTTCCTCATCTGTGACCGTGAAGTTCTTTTTGATGGTGCTATTTTCTTCCCCTTTGATACACTTAACTGTTTATCTTGTTGACACGTTGGTTGCGTATCTTTTTAATGGTGCTCTTTTCTTTCTCTTTTTTCTTCTACACTTGATTCAAAGGGTGTTTTTCTAGCTCTGGCCATAGCTCAGGTCCTGACATAGGTTGTATCATTGTAAAGTTACACATGAAGTATGTTTCCTTGCTATAACATGGATCAATGTAGTCATATGTGTCTATATTCCTTAAAAGCATGCCTGATATTACACGGGGACATGGTAGTCCAATCATATGCCATTTTTTGCATGCACGGTCATGTTTTGTCAAATCAACACTCCATCTCAATCTATCTCTGTTGGTTATCTCAAATTTATGACTACCTGCATAATATGCCTTCAAGTACCTCGCCTTACCCTTAGCATTCTCAATGATTTTCATTACTGTTAGCCCAAATGCATGATCTCACATTTGTACTCTTAGCCCAAATGCATGATCTCACATTTGTGCTAATTTCCTTTTTGCATTCATTCTTATCATTTGATGATATTTGATTTTCTCCAGCATTGAGATGATGGGCTTCTCTATAGTAACAACAATGGAAGAAGTGAATGTCTCGCGCAAGTTATTCAAAAGAATATTACACTTGGAATGCTCTTGAAAATGTGATCCGCTCTACTGGGAAGGTAGTTTTTCATTGAACCAGATGTGAGCTTCTTCATTAACATTCTTCAACTTATTCATTACATTCCTCCACTCGAGCAAAGTTGTTGCCCTTGCTACAACCCAAAACAAGTTGTTAAAGGGTTAGACGTGTACCAAAGTGAAATTGCTGTATAAATGTCTAGCACAACACCTGTGCTCAATCCTTTTATAGGATTGACTTATACAATCCATCATACCCTTTTGTTTATCGAAAATGAATGTCCAAACTCTAGGGTTATACATCCGTATGTCATCAATCAACAACTGTATGAACCATTGCTAATTTGTTTTGTTCTATGCATCTACAACTACCCATGCTATAAGGAACATACAGTTCTCACCATCAATGCCAACAACTGCCCACACCGTGCAGACTTTATGAAGCAACCATCCAACTCAACTACTGGCCTACATTTAGCCTTAAAAACCCTCCTTACAAGCCTCTAAGCATATATACAATCTCTTAAAAGTAGGACTTGAACTTCCAATCTGCACTCTACTACCAGGATTTATTCTATTTAACTCCTCTCCATAATCCCGTAAAATTTTGTACTGCTCAGCTACAATCTCATGCACCACCTTTGCACATTTAGATCTTGCCCTGTAGAACTGATACTTTGAAATCTCATACATACAATCTTCTTTCACAATTTTCACAAAACTGCTCATTGTCATATTGAGATCATCCATAAACTTTCTTACGTATTTTTTTGTCAGATAACCTGCATTAACCCTTTTATTTTGCCACGCCATGGTAAATCTATGGTCATCTCTGAATGTGTTAATTCTAAAATTGTTGTCTGGTTGTTGGTATGTATATGAAACCCAATGGCAGTTATCTTGACATCTAACTGTCAACTTTGTCCTCGTATTTTTCACATATTTGAGTTACCTGAAATTTTTAACCGAGTACTGAACTTTGCAGACCTTAGAATGTTGACATTGTCAAATTTCATCCCTATAAGAAATGAATAAACCATGTTGTCAATTATATCTTACAATAAGTAACTAAGTATGTATGACAAATACATTACTTAGCTTGAACTTTGAATCATCCATATCAATTACAGGGTTAAACCAGCGCTCATTCATCCTTTTGGCAGATGATCCCTCACCCTCATTATCACTGGGTGAGCACCTAAACTCATCTAAGTCGCCATAATTTGTTCCAACTTCTTCTTGAGGAACTACATAACCTTCCTGCTCACCCTTTCCAGTATCTAGGTCAATATCAAAACCTTCACTTAACCTGAACTATGTGTTTTCATCATTATCATCCATGTGTATATTTTCTTCCTGTTCATACTCCGAGTCATTAAATTCCTCAAAAAGAAAAAACCCTATTCATATTCATCATCAATGGAATCTACTTGCACATATTTGTTTCAGTGTCAATATGTGGTTCAGCCCGCACCTTAAGTTCAGTCTGCTCTGGTTGCTCTAGCTCAATATGTGGTTAAGTTTGCTTTGCATGCTCTGGTTCCACATCAATTTGTCCGGCCTGCACCTTTGATTGACAATACTGTACATCACGTTCAACAACCTGCACTTCTGATTGATGATGCCTCACTTCAGTTTCAGCAACATGTACCTCTGATTCAGCAAACATCACATCAGTTTCGCCAGTCTGCACCTCAGGTAATTCTGCTTCAATACCACCGTCAAAATCCATACCAACCATTAGTTCAATCCTAGTTAAATCAACCTCTATTTTTCCAATCTCTGCCTCTATTTGACCAACATCAGTTTTACCAAGATATGTTCCTTCATCTACTTCCATGTCATAGACTTCATCAACTATATACAAGTCGTCACCTTCTAATGAATCATCATAAATCTCAATAGCATAACATGGTTGCTTTTCATCCACTGGTTCATCATGCACACTAAAATTTTCAGCATTGACCAACTCCTCACCAGTCTCACGATCATGAATCAACCACATAACTATTTTCATCCCATGGCAATTCCAAAACCTCAACTACATGCAGGCAATACAATTCAGCCATCATACTTTCACCATGCCACATCACTACATTCATGAAATCTTAATCTTTGACCAACCAAAATGATGTTTCACTCAATCTCTTCTTCTCCATCTCATACAGATATCTGATTCTACCAGAACATCCCAACATTTTCAGGCATTGTCAAGAAGAAATCTGTTGAAGAAATCAAGGTCTACATGTTCAAAAAAATCACTCTAGGGCTTGTGCAAAAAATTTCTCTCATCTTTCCAAATAAAATTCCACTATGATGTAAACACGTGCTAAAATACTTTGTATTTTCTCATAGAAAAAATAAAAACAAAAAAATCAAGCTTTAACCCTTTTTAATTCGAGCAATATACATGTACAGAACAAGGTACTACACAATATATTAACTCCCATGTTATCAAGTCACTCAACACTTTCACATTTTTCAGTTCATGAAGACAACCTATACGTACTGCTTGAAATAGCAAAATTTCATACCGTAAATGGGAATTCCATGGAGCACACTTACCATAAATGGGTTAAGGAAGAGAGCCTTGAATATGGGGCTGCAAAATCTGATGGAAGATCATCTTCTTCTTTGTATCTCTCATCCTCATTTTCGTAGGTTTTCACAGGTTCCATAATGGATAATGAAATGAAGAGTAACTAACATTTTTTTTTTTTAAATTTTAAAGGGAAAGTGTGTAATGCTCAAATGGTCTTTGTCTATTTGATGAGAATTTTTTTTTTTTTTGTCAACTAACGATTTTGACAGTCAAGTAAATAGAAATCGTCAATCTGGACTGGAGTTGCGATTTTTTAAAGTTTGGGTACCTTAAGTGACACAAATGAAAGATTTGGACAAAATCTGCACTTAAGTGAAATGTTTGATATATTGACTGCAATTTTTCTTATTAAATAATATATATAATTTAAGGGTATATATAAATTTGAAGAGTACAAATTTTTAAATACTTTAATATCATTTTTATTTTTAAAACTTACTTTTACTACTTCTAATATGCATTTATTACTTTTTCTATCTTTATTTTCTCCAGCTTTTCTCTAAATTATTAAATTATATTTTTCATTTTCTTTTTATATACTATTTAATTGTGTCAATATATGGAGAATTTAATATTAAAATATTTTGAATGCATTTAATTGTAAAGAATAAATTTGGAGAGCCAAATTCATTCTCTATTTTAAAATGTTAATTTGAAGAATTTATTGAAATATAATTTTAAGTCTTGACTTTTTAAACTAGAAAATATTTCACTTTCAAAGTGTTTTTTTTTGGAGATGTTCTTAATATGTTAAACAATAGCACCCATGTTCGACAATCACCAAGAATTTTTTTTTTTTTTTTTCTCAAATTCATCATCAATCACAATAAAATTTTATGTACCTAAATTCAGGAATAAATTCAGGACTGAATAACAGACCGGGCTAATACATAAAAAAGTCAGTTAGAAAGTGTCAATTCTCAAATATTTTGGTCAAAAATTTCATAAAATTTTTCTAAGGTTCCAAAATTCATAAAAAATAAAAAATTAAGAAACTTTTTTACAATTTCAGAAATATTTCTTAGATTTTTATTTTTTTTTTAAAAACGTGTCCTGAAAGAGAAAGCTAGCTCCTAGAAGTTAGAAATTTCAGAGTAACCTAGTATATAATTAAGCTCCTGTTTGAAACCCATTTTGAGGAAAAGAAAATTTTTTGAATAGTGATTGATGTAAAAATGTGTGCTGGAAAAGTGATGAAAAATTTTTGATTTGTGTGTAATATTATTTTATTTGAAAAATGTATGATTGAAATGAAAAATGAAAATGAAAATGAGAATGAAAAATTAATGAGTTTCAAGTCAATTCACAATTGATGTGGAAATACGTTGCTTATGTTTGTCTGCATCGGTATTGTTTCCTGCATTTGCGATAAACACGTCTCATTTGTGTTTGTCTTTGTGTGCGAAATATATTATTTATAATTTTTTTGTCTCCACTATTGATTGGGCCAAGTCTTGCACTCTCAAGCCATTCGCTCTCAATAATTTACGTCCACGCTTAATTTCTGATGGCTGATGCTGCCCTTAGATTTTACCTCTCGCCTAGTCGATACGAGATTTTTCTAAGCAATATCAAATCAACCATTGAGTTAACTCTACGTACATGTATCCATTTCCATAATTATGTTACAATTAATAAGTAGAATTTAGTAAAATCCTAATATTCAAAAATTTGACATCAATCATAAGTAAAAAAACAAAAACTACTTATAGGGTCTGTTTCGTAGGGATTAAAATCCAATTAAAATTGAAAATATAGTCGTTATTGAGTCTCATCCGTCTAATAAAAGTCAACAATAACGGTTAATTTTTCAATTTCAATCAAATTTTAATCTCTACCGAACACGTCCATAGTCTTATTCTGATAATAGCCTGACACTGGCTTGTAGATATAGACAAAAACTATTTGAAAAATACTTTCCTTAAAACAGATTTTTTACACAGCAGCATGTGTGGTTCATCTTTTATTTTATTTTTTACCATCTTTCAACCAGAAATTCCAAGTACCCCTCATGTATGAATTACGTGAACCCAGTGTAAGTGTAGCAAGGTTCAAACTATTTGTTGTTGCATACAGTGCTATTTTTGTTCTTCAATCGTTGTGGCCCAACTATTTGAGCCCAATAAAACCCTCCTGTTTGCTATCTTCTGATAGGCCTTTGCAAAGTTTCTCTATAGTGGAAATTACACTAGACAAGGTATTTACTTTTGGCTTTTAAA
>CAIGRS010051760.1:0-14970 GCA_903798395.1 Fraxinus floribunda | reverse complement strand
TTGGAGATGATTTGACAATTGAAGTCCACGATTTGAAAGGAAAGTATTTTGGCCACGTAGTAGTTCAGGTGGCTAATATTACTGGAAAATTTGTATGTTATGTAAATCTCATTTTGACCACCTGTGATTGCAAAAACTGTTGCATGGTCAGAGTGAATATATTTGTGGGTTTGATGGTGAGAGGCTTCGTTCATGGCTTATATAGCATGAGCTAGTTTGAAAAATGCAACTAAATCTAAACTATTCAACAACTAAAAAAAAAAAAAAAATTCGGGGGCAACCCCCATAGCCCCCCACCTCTTCAACTTTGGACCCTTTTATTTCAACAGACTGGCTCTGTCCTAATCTCGCCCCCACTCAACAATTATTCTGGGCCTGTCCCTGTAAATTCGTAATCCATTTGATTATTGCAGGATGGAACACCGATGGCAGTTCTATCAGTGAGTATAAACGTGTACTCATGATGTTTCCATTGCCATCACTGACAGATGCTCCAACTATGATGTCCCATGCTATCATGGATGGGTGTTGCCGATGGTTGTTCTATGACTTCTATCAACAGTTTCCGATGAAAATACCATCAATGATGCTGTCACCATTACCTATGAATTTCCATTGGAGAATCATGGAGAAAAAATGACTTTTTCTTGAGTATTTTAATTGCTTTGAAACAAGATTGAAAGATTTGTTTTATGAGGAACTTGAAGCACTAATTAAGGAAAATTTAAAATATGCAGGTTCAGAAATACATATAGTAGGTATTCTCATTAAAACTAATAATACTTATTTAGAGGTTGAGTATTCTTTCGAGTTGACGAGCCCCTAGCCCCATATATGCTAAAGTTAGTCAGGTGGTAGTCCTCTTCCTCCAGTCTATGACTTGTCTTTAGGTTCTCGAGCTTTCTTAAGTTTCGGTAGCACCACTCTCACTATGCTTAATAGAGATATATGAGAATATTTTGTTTTCTACTAGTTGATTAAATTGCCAACAATTAATCAATTTGGTAACATGCTTCCAGACAAAAGCATGTATAAAAGTAAATGAAAAGGAAAAAAAAAAATCACAAGAACAACTTATTATTGCGTGTTTATAACTGTAATAGGTTGGATTATTAACATCACAAATCATGATATCTAGTTATTTTGGGGTACAGAGTTGAGTTTTCTAGAGATTCTTTCGGGTGTTTCAGTGCAATAAAACTACTATAGGACTCCTAACAAAATGCTGCTGTGAAGTCCATTTAAGGAAACCTAGAACAACAGTACAATTTGCTACAAAGGACAATCGATTAAATGTCGCTTCGTATGTGATCTTCTGATTCAGTTCTGAGAAATTTAGCATGCTGGGCTCAACACGTACATCAATCCCGGGTGGTGGAACAATCTCTAGACTATAAGAGGACATAGGGTGGGCAACATTTGTTATTGTCCTTGTATATGTTTGAGAAGACAATAAACGAATAAAAGTAATAGTAAATGCACGATAGTTCAGTTATGCTTCTGGTATGCTTGATTCATGCGAGTAATTCACCTTGCCCTGTAAGATGACCCCAACTTGATCCATGTAATTCGGTCCACATGGTATGGAATGTAATCTTTGTGTTGGATGTCATAAACAAGTCCTGGATAACTTGCTCTTGAAGGGATGATGTGGCCTGCTACTGTGGCAAATATATTAGCTAGAAGGAATTTTTCATCCTCAATTGGATCTCAAGCTAGATTTACAGCATCAGCAGTAGTCATAATTGCAGATTTAATTGCAGCCTGAGATCATGTTGAATGTTGATTTTGTATTTGTGATTTTTTCTACCGAGATAGGACATGCTGCAAGGATGTTAACTCCACGACCTAAAATGTCGGGCTTTAGGATTCCACGGCTTGCCAAATTCTGGCCTCGGGAAGAAAATGCAGCAACCACAAGGGCACGAGCATTACCAATTATAGTTCATTTAAATAAAATTGTGGCATTACGAGTTGACGTTGAATTTATGTACATTTTGATTTTTAGTTCATCGGTATAACTGATATGCCTTGCTGGAAGGACGCGAGCTTCTGAATCAGTCATGTTTGCATACCTATCAAAGTTCACAAGAATCATGGTGGCACCCTCAACATTCTTCACTGCTATTCTTGTGGAAATTCTTCTTATCCCTGCACTTAACTCACATGACACTATTTTTTTATCTAATGTCGACTTGCACTACATATTTGTAAACCAGAATTACTGGCATTAAGCAACACAGGATAAACTAAAGGTACGAGTTTGGAAGGGAAGCCATTTGGTTGAAAAGCTTACTCTCCATGGAACTCTTCGTTGTTTCCAAGAAAGGTCGTCGTTCGTATTTTCTTGTCATAGTACTGACACCAACTGTGAGAATCCATGGAGCCTCGTTTGATAAAGAGAAGTTAGACAGACTACTATTTCCTGCTGAACAACTAACCAGGATCCCTCTTTCCATTGCACTAAATTCACCTAGTGCAATGTTATCTACATAGAAATTGATGGACAATATACCAAGAGAAAGAGAAATGACATCTATGCTATCTTCAACAGCATCGTCCACTGCAGCAAGTACAAAAAATGAGCAAACTTTGTAAATGGCCAATGAGCAAGTGGAGCAATACCTGATGCAGTCTTATTAGCATTGCCAAACAAATTGGCACCATTCACAAAGTTTCCAGCAGCAGTACTTGCAGTGTGTGCCATGGCCATTATTGTCTAGTTGCGTTTTATCTCCCATGAAAGTCCTAGCTCCAATGAGTTTGTTATTACAAGCACTAAAATTGAAATCACATTTTCCCTTCCAGTTTGCAGGTGGAGGTGGCATCCCTTCATCGCTAAACGAAGGGTGGTCGGGAAAGATTCCAGAGTCTATGACACCAATGATCACACCAATTGTAATTTTGTGGGACATGTAAATTCTAAAGCCCGGATTGATAATAAATTTTAATTTCTTTATTATAATTCTAGATGATAGGCAGTCAGGACTTCCTATAATTGGTTTCTAATGGTTCTGACTACATGTAAATGTTACTGTGTACGAATAGTTTAAATTAGGCTTACAATTTAGTGGAAATTAATGCCAATCTTAGTTTTTAAGTTCTTATTTCAAAGTTATGATTTAAAATTTTTTGTTAAAAAAAAAAACATAAGATAATACATTTTTTTTAAATATTAATAATAAAATTAGAAAAATCTACAACCCCCACCCAGCAAAACCCTCACCCGACCCAATTTTAACCCTAAAATCTCCTATCCCTCTCTCTCTCTCCTCCCCATCTCCATCATCTCTCTAGCGGAAACACCATGCGTATTGGACTGTGATCGAGCAGCAGACTATGATTCATTGATTCGTCATCATAGGGTGCTTTTGCCACTCGTCCCTCCGCCTGCAAAACTCTCCACTGGATCCCAAAGGCTTCGCCATTTACACTTCTTCTTCTTGGAGTCGTCTTCACAAAGGGCAGTATATGGCAGGCTAATAACCTTGGTTCACAAAAGAATTTCATTGAAGATTAGCTCAAATCGAAAATTAGCTCAAAATCCAACCATGCTACATGTACACCTTTGTTCATAAAACAATTTCATTGAAGATCACATCATTTCTACTAATAACCTTTCGAGTTTGATCATCCCAGAAACAATGATCAAACTCATTATCACCATACCCAATAAAAATACATTTTTAATTTAGCATCAATCTTGCTTGTTGCAGTAAAATCAACGTCAATGTATGAAACACAACCAAACAATTTAAAGTGTGAAAGTTTTATTTCTTTACCGCTCCGAACCTCCTCTAGTATTTTGCAATTCAATGGTATTCAATGATCCTTATTACTCACATAAACTGCACTGTTGTTAGCCTCAGCCTAAAATATATTTTCTAACCCAACATGTGATCTCATACTTCTAGCACGCTTCTGTAATGTTCTATTCATCCTCTCAGTCACACCATTAAGTTCTTATAACATTCTTCTTCATCTTGATTTCATTATCATCACAGTATTTCTTGGAATCATCATCTACATACTCTTCCCCATTTTCTGAATGCAAACATTTCACCTTCAAGTATGTCTCATTTTCAACCATCATTTTCCATTTCTTGAAGGCATCAAAAGCACGTGTTTATACTTCGAAAAATAGACATGTACCTTTTTGCTTGAGTCATTAATGAATGTCGCATAATAATTGGAACTCCAAGGGAAGTATCAGTATACATCCTTATGAATCAACTCTAATTTTGTAGCTTCTGGCTCCCTTCTAGTTTTAGAGAAACTTACCATTTGCTCTTTGTCGAAAATACAATCTTCACACAAACTATGTTCAACAGATTTCAACCAATGTAGCTTCCCGTTAGACTGAAGCACTTTTATTCCCT
This sequence comes from Fraxinus floribunda, assembly GCA_903798395.1. NCBI lineage: Eukaryota > Viridiplantae > Streptophyta > Magnoliopsida > Lamiales > Oleaceae > Fraxinus > Fraxinus floribunda. The sequence goes on along the minus strand of CAIGRS010051760.1, from coordinate 10,591 downwards.
TCTAACTTATATGTCTCAGTCTACAATGTCATAAATTAGAACTAATAGCTAAATCAATAATTGCATCCATGTCTCTATAGTTGAAAATGACGTAAAGATTTCCAAATTTATTTTCTCAAACAAACAACCATGGCCCCTTAGTAACTTTGTAAGCACCAGCACCAAAATTCACATCATGACATTCATGATCAAATTATCCAATAAAGATTAGATTATGCATAACTTTGGTACATGCGTCACCTCATAAATTTTTCGTATGTACCCATTTTAACATCCTCAAATTAATATCACCAATACCAACAATATCCATAGGTTCTCCATCAGCAAAATATACATTTTCATAATTCTCAACACATAGTTTTCCATAATTTGATGGTGTGCAATGGCATTGAAGAAGCTCCTGAATGACTGAATCCATCGCCAAGAATCAATAGGGCTGCTGGACAACTGGAGTAAAGCATCTTGTACCTCTTCAATTGTCCCATTAGCACTATCGTTATTATTTTCTTCCTTTTCCTTGATGCTCCGCAATTCTTCTTCCTGATAAATCTTGCCATAATTTCAACATTCCACATTCTTTCAAGATATGGACTTGCTTTTATCATTCTGATAGACCCCCTATCCGGTTCACTTATGCTCGAAGGAAAAAAAGGTTTCCGGTTCAGTAAAGAGTTAGTTAGAAGTGGGGGCAAAATAGTGAAGTCAGGAAAACAAACGTGAATAAAGTGGGGGGAAAGAATAGTGGGGGATTCATTCATTTTTTGGCTGAGTAGTTTTGTAACTTGGGGGAGAGACCAGGCCTCTCATATAGCCTTGGAATTTGTATTCATTGAGAGTGATCAATACACTGTTATTCTTGTTCTAAATTCTCTGTTACATCTTCACAATTTGCTCTTATTATCATTCTCTGAAGGTACCTAATCTGATCCATTTTGCAGGTCATTGAAGTTCTGTGGAAGCTTCAGTCTCAGTTGATTCAGCAGATCCGACAATAGACAGGTGAGATTCTATCAATTTGGTATCAGAGCATGACGATCGCGGAACGAGTGGGTCAATTGGAATCGAGATTTGACGGGTTGCAAGGAGAGGTGGGGGTCATGAAAACGGAATTGTAGAGGGACCTCGCAGCATTAATGGAGAAGTTTGATGTGGTGATGACAAATTGGGGCGAACAGGAGAAAGGAAGGAAAGAGAAAGCCAGTTCATCTGAAACTGCGGAGGCCACACCGAGTTCTGAAGTTTTGCATAAATCTCAGGGAGCAGGGGAAAATCTGGGAAATCAAACACTGCAGGAGGAAATGACTAGAGTGGATAACCGGATTCGTAGACTCGAAATGCCAATATTCAATGGGGAAGCTCCTGATGCTTGGATTTTTCGGGCCAAGCGGTATTTCAGTGTCAATCAGCTCGCAAATTGGGAAAAAACTGAAGCAGCTGCCGTTTGCCTCGAGGGAGAGGCGCTAGCCTGGTACCAGTGGGAAAATGGACGGCAGCCTATACTACGGTGGGGGGATCTGAAAATACTATTGTTACAGCGATTCCGGCCATCACAAGAAGGGAGTGCCCTGGAGAAGTTATTAGCCTTAAAACAGGATGGGACGGTGAGAGATTACCGGCGTTGGTTCGAATTGTTGGCGGCACCCTTACCGGACGTTCCAGATGCAGTGCTAGAGGGGAATTTTATTAATGGATTGGATCCTTTAGTCAGAGCTGAGGTGAGGATGATGAGACCCCAAGGGTTGGGCCAAATTATGGAGTTGGCCCAACGTGTTGGGGACCGGAATGAATCACTCAAACGGGCCTCCACTGTTGGTGGCCCATCTCGATCTAAAATGGGCAGTGCCCCTTTCCCCAGCCCATTGGGAAATAGCCCAACTTACATGGGATCATACAATAAGGGCAGTAGCCCTTTGATTTCAAACGGGCTACAGACATAAGCGGGCACAACGAAGGTTCCAGGCATTTTCACGCAGCGAATGGCGAAGACTGAACGGGCGACGACGCCGTTTCGGCGCCTGACCGATGGGGAATTACAGCTAAAACGAGAGAAAGTCCTTTGCTATCGGTGTGATGAAAGGTATGTTCCGGGACACCGTTGCAAAAATAGAGAGTTGCAGGTGCTCTTGGTGAGGGAAGAAGACCTGGAGGATTCGGGGGAGGAAGTTGGCGATGAAACCAGTGAGGGGGTGGAAGAAATGGTAGAATTATCTATCAAATCGGTGGTTGGGCTCACTGCACCTAAAACCATGAAGTTGCGTGGTGCAATTTACGGGAAGCCCGTAGTCGTTCTCATTGATTGTGGGGCTACCCATAATTTTATATCATCCGAGCTAGTCTAGAAGCTGGAGCTGAGTGTCGTGGAGTCCGCCAGTTACGGTGTAGTGATGGGTACTGGGATATCTGTTAGAGGGGGTGGAATTTGTAAGGGCATGGTGGTGACTTTACTAGAAGTAGAGATAGTGGAGGACTTCTTGCCTTTGCAATTGGGATGTACCGACGTTATCTTAGGGATGAAATGGTTGGAAACCTTGGGGAAGATGCAGGTGAATTGGAGCACACTTACGATGCGGTTGAGAATTGGTGGGGAGGCAATTGTGTTACAAGGGGATCCTAGTTTGGATAAAACCCAAGTGTCGCTTAAATCCATGGTGAAAACGTACAAGGAAGGGGAACAGGGTATACTGCTTGAATTGGGAAGTTTAGGTGTGGAGACAGTAACATCAGTGGCGGAAATTCACGACTCTATCACTGAATTATTGGGGAACCATCAGAGGGTCTTTGAATGGCCTAACAATCTGCCCCCACCGAGAGTACGTGATCACAGAATTTTGCTACAGCTGGGGGCAACCCCTGTGAATGTAAGACCCTACCGATATCCTTATGTTCAGAAAAATGAGATCGAGAAATTGGTCGGTGAAATGTTGGCTGCAGGAATTATCCAACCCAGTCAGAGTCCATTTTCCAGTCCAGTATTATTAGTGAAGAAGAAGGACGGGAGTTGGAGGTTCTGCGTTGATTATCGGGCTTTAAACAAGGTGACAGTACCAGACCGCTTTCCAATTCCGGTTATCGATGAGTTGTTGGACGAATTGCATGGATCGCGGGTGTTTTCAAAGTTAGACCTGAAATCCGGGTATCATCAAATCAGGGTCAGACGGGAAGACATTCCTAAGACGGCTTTCCGCACGCATGAAGGACACTATGAGTTCTTGGTCATGCCATTTGGGTTATCTAATGCCCCAGCCACCTTCCAGCATCTGATGAACGAGGTGTTTCGGCCTTACTTGAGGAAGTTTGTTCTTGTCTTCTTCGATGACATCTTGGTTTATAGTCAGTCTATGGAGGAGCATCTGCGTTATTTGGGGGTCGTATTGGAGGAATTGCATAAGCACCAGCTATACGCCAATAAAAAGAAGTGTATGTTCGGCCAAACTGAGGTGGAGTATTTGGGCCACGTAATATCTGAAAGAGGGGTTGCAGCTGATCAGTCGAAAATTGCAGCCATGGTTGACTGGCCAAGTCCAGGAACCCTTAAAGAGCTTCGAGGATTCCTAGGTCTTACGGGGTATTACAGGCACTTTGTTTTGGGGTACGCTAAGATAGCATGGCCTTTGACTGAATTATTAAAGAAAGACAATTTCCGATGGAATGAGGAGACAGAGACAGCATTCCAGAACCTCAAATCCGCTATGATCAGTGTTCCAGTGCTAGCTCTGCCGGATTTTTCTAAGCAGTTCGTGGTTGAGACTGACGCGTCTGGCCATGGGTTAGGAGCGGTCCTAATGCAAGATAATCATCCGGTGGCTTTCTTTAGCAAGGTTTTACCACAAAGCATCAGACAGAGATCAGTGTATGAGTGGGAACTCATGGCAGTGGTGTTTGCAGTACAAAAATGGCGACACTATCTAATGTGCAGACATTTTGTTGTTCGTACCGACCAGCGAAGTTTGAAGTTCTTGTTAGAGCAGCGTTTAGTGAGCGAAGACCATCAGAAATGGCTCACTAAACTCATGGGATTTCATTTTGACATCCAATATAGGCCGGGGTTGGAGAACAAGGCTGCTGATGCTCTGTCCAGGTTACAACCTGCCCTCAATTGCTTGACTTTAACAGTTCCTAAAGTGCTTCAAATAGATGATATTAAGAGGGAAGTAGCTACAGATGCGGTGCTGGGAAAGATTGTGAGGGACCTACAGGAAGGAGCTTCCGTCCAGGAAGGGTATAAGTTAGTGGATGGACTGTTGTGTTATCAGGGGAGAGTGGTATTGCCCAGCAAATCACGGTTTGTGACATTAATGCTCCAGGAATGCCATGACTCGTTGGTTGGTGGACATTCTGGTTTCCTCAAGACCTATAAACGAGTGGCCAGGGAAGTTTTTTGGCACGGAATGAGGGCAGCAGTAAGGGAATTTGTAGCCAATTGTGCAATCTGTCAGCAAAATAAGTATATGTCCTTATCCCCGGGGGGCCTCTTGCAGCCTTTGTCGGTCCCAGAATTAATTTGGGAAGACATCTCTATGGATTTTATTGAAGGATTACCGCGATCAGGAGGAGTGGATACGATTTTGGTGATTGTGGATCGTTTGAGCAAGTATGGACATTTCGTGGGTCTGAAACATCCTTTTACTGCGCCCTTGGTTGCGAAGGTGTTCATCAGGGAGGTGGTGAGGCTTCATGGCATGCCCCGCTCCATCATATCTGACAGAGACCGCATTTTTATGAGTTCGTTCTGGACGGCACTCTTCAAGGCACAGGGAACTGCCCTTAAACACAGCACTGCTTACCACCCCCAAACGGACGGGCAGACTGAGGTTGTAAACAGATGCCTGGAGACGTACTTACGTTGTTTTGTATCAGGCAAGCCACGGGTGTGGAGCCAATTTTTGCATTGGGCTGAGTTTTGGTATAACACTTCTTTTCACACCGCTACTAAGCATACCCCTTTTCAGATTGTATATGGGAGGGAACCCCCTCAGATTCTTCCTTTCGAGAAGGGTTTAACAGTCAATTCTTCGGTGGAGCAACTCTTACTTGAATGGGATGAGGTGTTAAAGGAATTACGGATGCAACTGACTAGGGCACAGGCCAGAATGAAAGAAATCGCTGATGGGCATCGCCGTGACGTCCAATTTGAGGTTGGGGATTTGGTGTACCTCAAGCTCCGTCCTTTCCGCCAAAAATCTGTAGCTAGAAGAGCTTCGATGAAGCTGTCACCGAGGTACTTTGGTCCTTTCGAAGTTGAATCGAAGGTGGGACAGGTCGCGTACCGGTTGAAACTTCCACCTACTGCTGCAATCCACCCGGTTTTCCACGTGTCTCAGCTTCGTAAAGCCATTGGTAGGATACAGCTGGTCTCTTCATTTCCCCAGCATCTGACCGCCGATGGGGAACTCCTTCTAGAACCAGAATCTGTACTCAGTGTCCGCCCAAACCTTCATTCTGTGTCTGCAGACCCAGAGGTCTTGATTAAATGGAAGAGTTTGCAAGAGTATGAAGCTACATGGGAGCCCTTTGAGGCCATCCGCCTTCAGTTTCCTAGTTTCCCCCTTGAGGACAAGGTGGATTTCGGGGCGGCGGGTAATGATAGACCCCCTATCCGGTTCACTTATGCTCGAAGGAAAAAAAGGTTTCCGGTTCAGTAAAGAGTTAGTTAGAAGTGGGGGCAAAATAGTGAAGTCAGGAAAACAAACGTAAATAAAGTGGGGGGAAAGAATAGTGGGGGATTCATTCATTTTTTGGCTGAGTAGTTTTGTAACTTGGGGGAGAGACCAAGCCTCTCATATAGCCTTGGAATTTGTATTCATTGAGAGTGATCAATACACTGTTATTCTTGTTCTAAATTCTCTGTTACATCTTCACAATTTGCTCTTATTATCATTCTCTGAAGGTACCTAATCTGATCCATTTTGCAGGTCATTGAAGTTCTGTGGAAGCTTCAGTCTCAGTTGATTCAGCAGATCCGGCAATAGACAGGTGAGATTCTATCACATTCCTCCACTTTCCACCGGTCTTTATTGAAATTTTTCTCGAAATCCTTTCCTCTATTCTCAATATTGAGGGCAGATTCAACGTTGGAACTTTTCCAGAATCTCTTCCGTAGACTTTTTCAGCAAGAATAATATTACGAACATAGCTGAATTTCAATTTCGTGTTTTCTATAGAGTTACCGACCTAGCTCTTTTAGTCTCCCAATTGTTCGAAAGTGATTTCAATAGATTACGACATAAATATTGTATTCGATTTATTGAGATATTCTATTGTTTGAGAACCTTTAGCTATCTTTAAGTTAAATAATTTTTTCATCAGATATGTCGTGTTACACGCAAATGACTTCACATACATATAGGGCAATACATTTATCAAGTATGTTGTGTTTTCCATTCATCGTCTTTCACTCTTTCCAGCTTTTCATTTAAAAAGAGATGTTATAATTTTTTTTACTGCACACGTAGTACTCGATTTGCATCCTCCAAAACACAAAACTCGTACCATCCACTTCCAAATCCCTAGCGACGTCCCTTCTTCGTTAGCCATTGCTCTTTATCAAAATCAAAAGCTCTGATATCGATTATTGGAAATTATAAACCATAATTTTATTCCATAGAGAGCAATCAATTCACATAAAGAAAAGTCAACATTCAAGAACATGCAAGATTTATGAAGGTTCCTTTTAATATGAGACTACATACTTTCCAGTGGCTACAATAATTCCCTAAAATGAAAAAAAAAATGCCTACAAACGAAAATCTCGTACCAATTTTATCAAACCTCTCTTTCTCTGTCTTTATAATGATAATAATAAAGTATAAATACAACTCCCTATTTGTAAGATAAATTATGAAAAAATCAAATTTTACAAGGACTCCAATTCCTTAATAGTCTTCATTTGCTACAGTAATTCCCTATAATAAAAAAAAGGCTTACGAAAGAAAATCGCATACTAATTTCTCTCTCTTCTCTCTCTCTCTCTCTAATGATATAATAATAGTCTAAGTACGACTCCCTATTTGTAAGATAAATTGGGGAAAAATCAAAATTTTCAAGGACTCCAATTCTTTAATAAAATTTTAAGGGATCCAAATTTCTAACGACTTCGCGAAATGACAATATTAAGGATCAATAATAATTAGGTTTCACAACTTAATAGTTTCGCCCCTGGTTCATCAACGTTAATCGGGTGCGAGAACCTCTACTTAGCGACGCAAGTCCCGATTACTGTCACGAAGCCACACCTCTTCAAACAGAAACTCGCAAGCATTATTTCTTCTCCACCAAACCATAAAAATTAATAGGAGCGTCACTGTGCTCTGATATCAATAACGATGCAGTGGTGAGACTAAAGAGTTGAACAAAAAATGAAGGCTCTATTTGAGCAGTGAACTCTAGAACAAAACCAGATAAAAAACTCGAATATGAATACAATTTCACTTTTAAATTAAATACAATTTCATTTTTAGGTTGATTAAATGAACTAACTTTTTATCAAAAATATTTTAAGGTAATTATTTATTCATTTTCGACAGCTAGTTCGCTAGTGGTGTGAGCTCCAATTGAAATTTTGACCATTGATTTTTGCTACGAGTCTGAGATTGCCAAAAAAAAAAAAAACACACACACAACTCAAGGAAAGAAGCCTTGGAAAATTTAACATAAAAAATACTTTTTTATGTAGGTATTTGATTGGTGAAACAGAATAAGAGTGGTAGGTATGGTCGTGGTGTGCATATTTTTTTCTTAGAACTAGTCACTTGCCAGTGCAATGCACAGGATATGTTATTTTAAAGGTAATATTAGCGTGTTACATGGGTTGAATTCACGTAAATTATATCTTCAATTAGTGTTTACTCAAACTGATTCTCAACTATCAACCTCTGAATAAATCAACTTGCAATAAGAAATCAAACTAATGTTGAAGTAGTTCAGCTGGATAAAAGTTGGTAAATGTCATAACATGGACAAATGGATAAAGCTAAAATTAAAGATTGACATGTTACCTAGATATGTAAACTACGATAAGGTTAATACGTTTCAATCAAATGTAAAAGTTGAAAATTACACCAGATAACCAGAATGACACCGTGATATAGATGAAAATGTGTCAAGCATATGATATTTAATGCATTCTTCTAGACCATGCCTTGCATTTACATAAGAGCTATATAATTCAAATTTTAGTTATAAAAGGAAGAGGAAGAGGAATTTATAAGAGTTAAATGTGTTTGCAAATAAAAAACACGATCCGAGTATTAAGAAAAATTAAGTTGCACAGAAATGGAAACAAGAAAACTCAACAACTGTTCGACCTTTGCCAGGAGTTACAAGAACTCAACTTCTTTAGAATTAGTATTTTGGTCTAATGCTGCATAATCGTGGCCACCAAGAGCTCCAAACAAACATGTGAAGATCCTAACCACCTTATTGCTGTCATTTAGGTTTCTTGTCTGCATTTGCTCCAATGTGTTTTGACCCATTGTTAGGCGAACACATACCCGGGTTTGGAGCTGGATACTGTGTATTTCCATGGTAAAATCTTGACTTTTTCGCATTATTCCCAGTTTTCTCCTCAAAATTTGAAGGTCTTGGAGTTGGCCCTCTTGAAGATGGAAGCCCAAAAACATCATTCGCACCAAAGTTTGTGTTCCAGGCACTCCCCCCGATCATTGAGTAAAAAACTGTATGATTGAAACTGAAGCCTCTTAGAGTTGGGTTACTTGAAGATTGCAAAGAGTAAATTTCTGCATTGGTTAAATTTGATGGAGTGTCTGATGAAAGCCCATTAATCTTCTCAGGAAAATATTTGATCCTGATGCATTTGATTTTTGTATAGTAACGTGACGTTTCCCATAATCAACATCGATTAAGACTATTGAGCCAACAGTATCTGGGAACCGCACAGAAATCAGCAATTTTGCACCTCTGTATTCAAACATGAAGAGTATCAAAGTATACCAAATTATGCACTGAAGTACAACTATTTGAACCATTAAACTCCCAGAATGATCCCCATACATTCCCTTCAAGAAAAGGGATATCCATAACAAGAGTGTTTGCCAAAGTGGATAGGAAAAAAGGTGTAATAGTTCATTTCAAACAACCCATTTTGCTCACATTAGCCCATACAGCTAAAACTGCAAGAACAATGAGTTTTTGGAGTGTGTCTGCTGCAATGAACCTAAAGTTCATTTCATAAGGATTGTTCATTGCAATGAAATGAAAAGAAAGAAGACGGACCGCAAAAAGTGCCAAAAAGCGGTTGATTCCTGGACAATGATCTGGAGTGAAATCTTCCACCGCTTGACATAATCGTAGGCTAATATTATAGCTACATACAGTGGAACCACTAAAATGACCAGATTACACAGACCCTTTGTCCATCACACGTGGGTTGTATATGTACATACACCCTTTTAATACAAAGCAAAAGTCTTATTTCCTCAATTTTATAACATAAGCATGTTTAATTAACTAACACAATTTATTTAAAGTAAAACTAACACAATTTATTTAAAATAAAACTACGATTGCAGGCAATTTCAATTTCAGTTGCTGCTGTTGGTTTCTTCACCAAAATCTGCCTCCTGTGTTTTGCTTTGAGACCTTTCTTTCCTCATTGATTTTCATCCTGTGACTGTCGTAATCACACCTTTACCGTAATTGGAATCTTTCTGGAATCCCATATTTTGGTTCGAACCCAATCCAGCAAAAGTCACTCCACGTGGCTCTTGAGCCAAGAAGAATCCAGGAATCTTTTCCATTGCCTTCACTTCCTCAGGTGATAAATAAGCAGCAAAACCTTTAAACACAATATCGTAGGCATAGAGCATGCGAGATTCCTCACCTGCTGCGGTTTTGGGCAAAAATGTGTGATAGTAGCTAAGCAGATCGTCTGATCAGGAACCGGTAGGTTGAGCAATGTGAACAATATATGGTTTCAGATTCCTGTTGCATAGGAGAAAAACAAAATAAAATTGAGTATACAGAAGAAAGTAAGAAACTGCAAGAAACCTATTATTCTTTGTTATTGCTGCAAAAGAAATTAACATGTATGCAATGCAATGAAGTTCAGATGGAAGTTTCCAGGATTAACAGAAAACCCCCCTGCAATTGGCTGCCAAAACTTTATTTTTGCCAGTCATTCACTCCATATTTGCTTACTCCACCTGCTGTCCTAAATTCACAACACACTGCATATGTCCGCAAGAAAATACCAAATAGATCTGTATTTTCTCTCCATAGATTTTAAACATATGATTAATCAAGATAAGGGCAAAAGTCTCATAAAAAGAGGACTTGATCTAATTTTCATACACATACAGTTAGATGGAAAAATGTTAGAACCCTAAACCCTAAATTATTGAGAAAAAAATGAGAGGAATAGATCGGATAAAAAACTTCCCCACCCCCGTACTTGAATCTAGAGGTGTCAATCCAGGTAGATTGGGCCGGGTTGGCCCGCCAACATATAAGCTCGGTAACAGCCCGCGTGAAAAAAAGCCCGCCCGCTACGGGTTCCGGGTCGGTCCACAATTTTGGACTACAACCCAGGCCCGCCAGCTGACTCATCCGGGTCGAGCCCATGCGGGTCGCGGTT
>CAIGRS010051709.1:0-10992 GCA_903798395.1 Fraxinus floribunda | reverse complement strand
ACATTTTGAATTTAATATTGAGAATTATGTTAAATTGCAAGCTCATAGTGCTGGTTCTTTTAAAATTGTAAAGCATGTTAGTCCAAATGCTCATGTCATTGATCTTTTCTCACATCTTGGCTACCACTCTACTTTAAACATTGAGGACTTCATTATTTACAAACATCGTTTCAATTCCTTTAATGATCATTTTCTATTTAGCTTTGTGGACTCTCAACCTGTCTATGTTGATATCTCCACTTCCATACCATCGTCACATCACACAAAGATACAATTGATGTTATTCTAAATAAATAGATTGTGTTGATCAATGATGGAGAGATTTGTTGCTTCCTTGTTCATTGGATAGTTCCACTTGATATAGACCGTGCATGGAGTCCTATGGAGAAACTCCAATAAATTTGGATTACACTACTGGAGTTTCGATATTTGGTTCTTATAAAAGATTGTTCCTCGTGGTAGAAGTTTATCCACTTGACATGATCGAGTTTTATCCCACCCCGGGAGAGTTGATGCGGACATCATTGAGACATCAAGATTTATTTTTATTTTTATTATTGTTATTGGGCTTATAGTAGTGGGTCGGCCCATGCCCGTTAGGTTTTTACTATTTATATTGTTTTTTTTCATTGTTATTAGACAGTTGATGAATATGATTAATTGAAGTGGCTTGCAGCCCCGTTTTCCTCCCGTCTCCTCCTCTTCTCTCTTCTTTTCTTTTCTTCTTCTGGCTTCTTTTGGCTTTCTTCTTCTTCCTCCTCTTCTATCGATAATTAATAATCATGAAGATAGATTTCCTCCATATTGTTATATTATGCTAAATTACTATTTACAATGAAGTGTATATTGTGATTCTTTATTTAACAAAGGCGGAATTGAAATAATCTGTAAGTTTGTCTTTTAAGTTTTCTAGAGCATGTTTGGCAAATTTTGAACCTTTTTTTTTTTTTAAAGCTGGTCAAACATAAATTTATGCACACATTGTGTAGAACCCACAACTTACTACCTATTTATTATCCTCACATTCCGTAGAGCCACAACTTACAAAAACTTAAAAGCTTTGCCAAATCCTACCTTGGTAGAAGCAAGGGTAATGATAAGAAAACCAATTCGACGTCCTGGAATCAAGGAGGGCTGCACTATTCTTCCCGAGTAAGCACACTCAAAATGGATGTAATTGCTGGCCTTACGAATGGAAGTGACTAGTCTATTTTAATGAAGGACTTTACCCCAACCTTTTCAATATAGAAAGAACCATTTTTGAAATGCGGCTTTTAAATTCATGAGAATTCTGTGTTGGTTTCTGGCCATATGAAGGACTTTGGGAGTTTGCTTTGTAGGGCTGATGAAGGATATAGAACAACCTTGCTAATTAAACTGAGATCATCACAATTATTCGAGTAACCACAGGACTCCTTTTGGCCTTGCTTTCCGGCACCTTCAGTGATTGTAGCTTTTTTTAATCTAATAATCTTGTATGTTTGATAAAGCTTTTGTAGATTATAAGTTGTGGGTCATATGATATGTGTGGATATAAGGTGTGCATCCTACAGAATGTATGGATAAAATGATGTTTAACCAGTTTATAATCTTAAAAAAGCTTTGCCAAACCTACTCATAGTCCATGCCACTATATAATATTGTTCTCAATCTCTTCCATAATTGGATAGGAAATGAAAATCTTTGAGATCAGCTTTTGAGTAGGAAGTCTGTTTATGCCTGAATATTTGACTTTTTACTTCTGTGAAAATTGAGATAAAAGGTTTGGTTTATTATACCAAAGTTTGAGAATGAATTTTACATTTCTTATGTTTTTTTCTTTCTTTCTTTTATTACGAGGGATATGCATCAGAAGAAATTTACCTTATGGAACTGGTCAACACTATGCATGTTCCTTATATAAGCAATCTTGGAAAAAACTACATACAGATTGCCATTTTTCATTTTCGTTTAGTGTAGTTCTCTGTTTTCCTTTTGAAGTTTTTTGGGGACAAAAATGAATATTATCGACCTACCCTGAAATTAATTTCAGTTACTCTTTCGTGTTGTGTTGTAGTCTTCCGTTCGAACTAGGAGATCAAACGGTGAAGTCAAGGATCTAACTTTTGATGGAGTTTTGAAGTGTTTTTCAAACAGCAACAGCACAAAAAGTATCATTAAAAAACTAAGCATAGAGGTTGCTCAATTGCTTTTGGCCCATGCCTTCCAGTGATTACTTCTGTCTAGTGCATAATTCTTTCTTCTCATCAACTAATTTTATATTCTACGATGAAGGTCCTTAGTTTATCATTTTTTGCAAGAATTAATAAGTTGTGCATGGTAGGAGAGTTCTGGTCATACACAGTCTTGGCCTCTTCAAGTAATGATAGTTTGTCAAGATTTTGTGAAATGAAATAATAAGTATATTTCGAAGTGATTTACTTATTAAGTTCTATTACTCTGAACTCTGAACTTCGTTTTCTGCAAACCCCACTCCCTCCAGAAAAAAAGGAAATAGAAGGGAGGGAGTCGACAAAATAAATCATAGACTATAGGAGAAAACATCTTTTAAGTTTATTGTACACATAAATGTTAACAGATAACATGATAAGAGCTTACATATTTCTTCCTGGCATATTTGTCACTATCGTTACAGCATCTGCCTGAAGGCGGCTCTGAGTTGATGGAAGATGTCAAAGGCAGCTCTCTTACGGAAGTGTGCGAGAATGTAATATCGGCTTTTACTAGTCTCAGAAGAGAAGATAAGTAAGAATTACTTGATTGCATACTTTGCTCCTATTTTATGTTTCAGTTTGAGAATGTCTTCTTGGTTTCATAAAGATAAATTTCAGAGGAAGATTATATCCTTCATGTTCTATATCTTATAGCGACCAGTGGTAGCTTGAAACTTAGCCTATGTTTGAGCCCCATTTTTGTTGAAAATGAGTTTTGTAATAGTTATTTTTTGGAGAATGTGTGGTTAAAAAGTAGGAAAATGTTTTGGGTCTACGTGTAAAATATTTTATTGTGCAAATGTGCGGATGAAAATGAGTATCCAACAGGGGCTAAAACTGGGAAACCACCCTGTTTAAAATGAAAGTTTTATTCAATTACTTTGCACTTGACTGCAATAGAAGAATAACAAATTGGCACTATAAGTATCTGCCCGAGTCAATTTTTATTTTTTATTTTTTGAAGGTTCCAAGTAAGCATAAAAGATCCCAAAAGATGGAAAATGTGTAATATTTGATTTTGGGAGGCAATAGTATATTATTGTTATGTTGCATTTTCAGAAGCTTGTAGTATATCAAGGTTGTATGATGCTATGGTTTTTCCCATTTTCTTTAGCTAACTGTAAATAAACACATGGTGGTGCAGGGACACCGAGATTTTACCCTTTGGCAAAGAAGCACTGTTTACAGCTGCAACCATCCTTTCAACAAAGTCATAGGAGTTGTGAAAACTGTGATACTGTGATTCGAAGAACGTGCTTGAATGCAGCCCATGTACAGAAGATTATATATGCAGAACCTGGAGGTGAGGATGTTCCTTTTTTGTCTAGCTATAAAGGTGTCATGTCAACAGTAGTGTGTATTATGTGTAAACTGAAGACTAAAAATGATAAATGCTGTAAGTTGTTTCGACAATTAACTTTTGCCACTGCTCTTTTCCTTTTTTTTTCTAAATTTTCATGTAGATATTTTATTTCAAGGGTTTCCAAATGATCGTGAGATTTTTTACAATTTTGAAGCCAGTCGGGCATTTTACTGCAGTAGGGGTATCACTTTTCTTCCTTGAACCTGGTCCACATGTCCCTAACATCCTTTCCCTTGCCTTCATGTAGCTCCCCTTCCCACTCCTAGCAGTCTCTGCTTACCTTCACTATAGACCAGTAGCAGCCTCACACCTCCCACTTCCAGAGATATTTGTGGTTGATATATGGATTTTATCTTATGAAATTTAGGATTGTTCTGTGCAGCAAAATCATTTCCATCCATTTGTCAGGTTTATTTCATTGCAATGTAGTATCGACAATTCCCACAAGTTAAAAATGAAACCAAATATTGGAATTGTAATCCCATTTCTATATCCTTCAACACGTTTCCAAGTTTACTCCTTTCCTGCTTATGTTTCTAGTACTTTTCTGGTCTGCCAAAATTGCAGCTGAGATAAAATTAACTTAAGAAGTTCTTTTATTTAGCTAACTATTTCCCTTGGAAACTATTTAAGGTACTTGGCAAGCAATATTAGATAGTATGTACTGGATATTGAACAAAATTTTAAGAATAAAGCTCCTTTGCCCGAAAATGGATGACCGAAGCCTTGACACCCTCTCACATCGGCCGACCCCACGTGAATAAAAAATTGCAAAAAAAAAGTGGACCCACCCCCTATTGTGAGGGTCGGTCAGGGCTTCTGTCACCCATTTTCGGGCATTGTAGCATTGTTCAAATTTTAATAATACCATTCGATTATGTCCAATCTATTGTACTAAACATACAATTACTCCATGAAACAAATCCAGGTTTTGGTGATTCAGATTGATAATTCCCATTTAAAATATAGTGACTAATGATTTCACTTTACAATACAAATCTGAGCCAGTAGGTAGATCGTTTCATTAACAATTTACCTTCACATTAGAATAATGTTAGTCACTCAGCTTATTGCAGCAAAGTTTTTGTTAACTAATCTAATTGAGTAGTTATGCATGCTAACACTGCTTGTTAGGGAATAATGAGGTATGTGACAAAATATAAAGTAGTAATCACAACACAAGATCATAACAAAATTTGGCAAATGAATGAAGAATTTATTAATATGGACAAAGAAAATAATGATATTGTGTTTACAATATTGTCTGACTCATAAAAGTCATATGAAAGTCAAGAATCACATAAACTATATGTAGGACTCAAAAGAATATGTTAAAATTGGAAAGAGGATAAAAAAATGAGTCAAAAATAAGGAAATGAATATTTCTCGGAATAATACTGCTGTTCAAGTAGCACACGAGTGCGAAACGAGTGGAGGGCTGCGCTTTCAATGGAGTTTAGGCTCTGAGTTTCGAGTTCAAAATTTGCTTCTTGGAGTTTAGGTGTCCCGTCACCCAGTTGTTTCACCAAACTCTAATTGTCGACTTTGATCTCAACCAAAACACGTTCTAACGTTGGAATTTGGGTTTCATATTCAACAGTTATACTTTGTCATCAATTTAAATTTTTATTTCACTTTGATCATTATTTGAATTTCAACAGTTTTATAAACGATAGGTGGGATGTGTAAGGTGACAATCTGACTTGGTATATACTCAGTGATATTTCATATTAGACATTTTGTTTGAAAACTAACATTTCGTGATAGAGTAACCACGTTGAAACAAATACAAAAACTATGGTGAAAAATGTGTTACTAAGCAGAAAATCAGATTTTTTTTTATTTTATTTTATTTTTTTTTCCCCTCTAAAGACGACTTGTTTTCAAGATGTTTTATAATTCTTTAATCTTGGTATTAATAATCACAGAACGCTTGGAGAAGTATATTTGAAGAGGAGAGGGACCTTGTCGCAATTTAACCAAAGAATCATGCTACACGTATGTCTAACTTAACACCTAGTTTGACATCCATGTGAGTTGGCACGTATGGTTGGATAATTAATATTGTACCACTATTGAGCCTTTAGAAATAATTCTTGCGTTCCTTATTCTTGCACTAAATATTTGGTCGGGTTTTGGTTTGATATTATCAAACTATTTTCAATTTTATAAAACATTCAAAAACATGTTTGATTTGAAATTTTTAAAAATACATTTTTGAAACAAGATTAAATTTATATTTTCAACCTTTTGAATATTTTTGACTAAAAACATTAAAACATTCAGAACATAAAAAATAAAAATAATCAAAATTCTCCTTATTCCAGAGACATGAAAATTCATGTAAGATTATAATGGGACTCTCATAAAACTCTCCATACATAATACAATGTGATATACATCTCAATGACAACCAACATGAAAATCCCTATGCAACTAGAATCAATTTCCTTCGTCTTCAGTCATTAAAAGTCAATCAGTAGTATTTTAATACTAAATACATTTTTTCGAAACTCATTTTTAATCACATTCTACATAAAATAGTTTTACATGAAAATTCAAAATTTTTTCTTATTTTTTAATCATACATTATCCAAAAAATCATTATTTCAAAGCATATATTTTTTTGTATTTCAAAACTTCTCTTCGCGTTTCAGTAACAGTGACTGCCACATTTCAGTAGCCCGACTCAGCAAAGGTCCTTGTGAACTCCACAATATATATCTACCGGTAAATATGGTAACATCTCCAGGGATAATGTTGAATGCCTTCAGTCAATTTTTGAGTAAAAAGAGCATGATAACGATGATGAGGAATAGATAACTAGCAACTTGAAGACTTGAAGTTAATAAATGAACTGAAAGGCCGTGTTTGCAAAGAAGGAAAAAAAGTAGTACTGAAATTTTTCAAAAGAAGTTTAAAGAGATTAGCCTACGCTTAATCCGTTTGCATAAGTAGGCATAGACAATTCCTTTAAAATCAGCCTCAAGTGCCCTGGCCAGTTTAGGAACCAATCCATTATCCACTCTGTCATGTTATTTTCTCATTCATTCTGTCTACTTTCTTCGTTGCCTTGGAATTGCGAGTCTTTGTACCGTTACCAGTAACATTTACAATCTCAAAGACGGGGGTCGTGCTTAAACCCATGAATTTAGTTGAAAATAAAGTTTTCATCAAAATGGTTGAAGTAGTGATGCTGCTTTTTTGTTGTCTTAATAGCATTTGCGACAGTGTAATGCTTTTGATGAACATAAAGCATAGATGTTAGCTCAGCTCCTTGCTGGATGTGAACTGGAGATCTTGGATTGTTAGACTAATCTCAGGTTCCTGTGCAGGCTTCTAAATCCAAAAATGTATCACAACCATTCTACCCAATCTGCCTACTCGTAGAGAACGAGCGCACAAAAGAATATCCAAATAGAATGCCAAACATGGTACATATACTAGTTTCAAAGTGAATTTGTAGAACTCCTGCTGTTCATAATCTACTAGTCCCTTTCAATTTTGCAAATGACAATACACAATGACCTATATTTGAATTTATTTCAAAGACTTTCATTACAGTTAGTGAACATTCGATGGATGTATTAACAATCTAATGTCATCATGGGGATTCCAGCCCACCTCAGTTCTGCCTTCTGTATGTTTTGCCTTAATACGTCCAATTATTCTACATTTTTCCCACTACTTGTATATTTTTCAGTTATATTAGGAATTCCAACTTCTACGAGAGAGGTGGCCTGAAAATTTGCCGAGGGATCAAAAAGGTCTTGCTAATTTAGGCTATGAAAAGTTCCACTTGGCAGCATGATTTCAACCTGGAAATGTATTTCTCCTCCTCATAGACCTTGGGCTTTCACTTTGAAAAATGCAACCTGACCTATCTACCTTTATAGAAGCATCCTCTACAATTGTTTTCTTTTCACACAACCGAAGAAGACACATGACGAGACAGAGAGTTGAAGTGGCAGCTGAAGTAATGTATAAACCGCAGAAGCTATTGGGACTCAACCTTTTGAGTTTAGAGTCATAATTGGAATTTGAACAACTGTTTTGAGGAACCAAGCCATTTCTTTTCCAGTTCTGCAAGAAAGCCATCCTCCATTAGAGTTAAAAAGAAAGTGCATTTTACCGGTCAGTCCCACCAAATCTGAGCAGGCCCGCACATTTTGCCACCTCTATGCCAAAGAAAGTTGATACACTACAAACCAAACAACGCAACACATTTTCACACCCACACCAAACGTTATAACACAGCTCATATACATTTTCAAGAATGCTGTTTGATACAATTAGATGTCTCAATACTGGCTACCTACCCGGACCGGAGCCGGAAAGGGGTAATATAGCCCAAATGACACTGAACAACTAAACGAAAGAATATATGAATTTCTTTACATGACTTTCTATACTTCAGTGAAGACTCAATGGATGTACTGATTAAGTTATATAAAAGGCCAGATCCAATGCGTTTCCCTGCTGTAGAATGTTATACAGTATGTTTGGTACACAGGATCAGACTTGGCTTGACATTACCTAAATACTGTGCAATAAGGTTTAATCCATCTTACCAAATGCCACTCAAGTTTGAAGAGAACATGAGATATAATTAGCATCCTCCATTAATTCTACATTTCTCCCATTGTTCCGAAGTCATGTATTATGTTCAATTATCTCTGGAAGTTCCGACTTCTACAGGGAGGAGGCCGGAAAAATCTGAGAGGAATCAGGAAGACTCCCTAATTCAATCGTTTCAGCACCTTTAGACAAATTAAATGTGTTTCTCCTCCTCAGAGACTTCGGCCGTCCACCATTAAAATAATGCCCCAACCTATTCATCGTGTTAGGAAGATCCTCAACAATTAGAGCAACATCAGATGAATGTTCTTCACAGACCTTCAATTTCTTTTTCAACAACCGAAGAGCGGAAATGAGGAAACAGAGAGTTGAAATGGCAGCAGAAACAAGGTATAGACCCCAGAAACTCCTGAAACTCAATCTCTCTGTTTCAGATTCAGCATCAGAATTTGAACAACTGTTTCTGAAACATCGCGAGCTATTGGGGAATTTTTCTGGAATACCTTTATATGAAAACCCACAAAAATTGATGTGTTAATTCCAGGAATACTTGCAGAAAATTTTAGGAACGTGGCAACTCAATCACAAGTTACAGAATACTTACAAACCCTAGTCCTCCAAAACTGTAGGTAGGTCCAGTCACTGTATACTCTTTGCAGTGATCTTTGAGAAAAACGTTCTGGTAAGGGAGTTCAAGATATGCAGCTGAGATATTTCCACTCTTAAATTCCTCCGAATAACGGTCTTGGCTGCTTATGGTTTTGATATTTGGAAGTTTAATCACATTCCTCAGATAATCTTCTACAAAAGTGCCACCGTCGCATCCAACTGTAGCATTAGTTTTCATTATCCAATCTAAACCAGTCACACTTGCCTCAAGTCGTGGGACAGTCAGCATTGAAGCGAGGTTAGCCTCATAACTTGAGATTAAAACCAACACAACAAAGAGCCACACCACAACCACCACTTTAGTATAATTGCTTTTAATTTTTTCTCCTGTAAAATATATAACCCCGAAAATATAAGTATATTGCCTCAGATATGAAACAGAAATAGTGCGTAAATGCTTGAATGTCGGATCTCTAAGCACGTGTGATACGACAAGATTAAACACTGATACGAATAAAATTTTAGTTTTTTTTTCTTCCACGAAAATTATGCGAGACTGTCACGTTATTTAAGATGCTTACTGTGAGCGAAGAATAGAGAAGAGAATGTAAACAACATTGCAGTTGCAAGTTGATCTCTCCTCGGCCCTTTAAATTTTGGATTAGATTGATGCTCCATAAACCAAATGACGAACATTGTGTAGAATAAAATGGCTAAAGTAACCGTCCACATATTCCTAGTGAAAGGCTTCGTAAATATCCACGCCATCTGGGGTTCATTTTTGACAGGAACCAACATTGACAAGCCAGACTCCATAAACGGTTGAGTAAATTCTACAGTTCTTGACCGGTCAGCTAAGATTGTTATATCGCCCACAACAGCATCAATGCTCTTTCATGCACATTGCAAAAGAAAAAAAAAAAAAAACAAGAATTAGTAAATATGTTTAGTTATTTAGGTTCTGAATACTTCATATTTCTTGTTGACAAGATGGAGATAATGCAGGGATTTAGGCAGATTATATGCGTTTTAATTACAAATCTAAATTTTTATGGATCAATCAAATGTACACGGACGTCTACTGAAAAAACTTAGATCTCATTCATACTAGAAGAAGAAAAACAGTCAATATTATAGATCATTTATTGAAAAGAAGAATGTCTCAGATGAAAGTATTACCTTATTGGCGACACTCTCAACCAGTTCACTATAGCTACGATTGAAGGGCACAAATTCATAATGCAGGGGATATCCCAATAATTTTATCACCTCTTCGAAAATGTCAATGCAAAAACCATCATATATCTTCTCGTTTGTCTTTTGGACATGCTCTACCTTTACAAACATTGGAAATGAATTGTTTCCCGGAACTCCAATTCTCAATGGGGCTGCATCGGTAGGCATTTCCCACCCTTTTGGGACTCGATCCAGTTCCCCTGGCCAATTTACCAAAATGCGCAATTCGTTCATATTGTCAACNTCCCACTAAGGAAACGAATTTCGCCACTTAGTCCAGTGAAATTGCTGGACAGAATTTCATTGAGCAGCAACTTTGGATTCCTAGCATTGTTCCCACCCAATTCTTTCACAGCTTCTGCTATAGCTGTAATGCTATCATATGCTTTTATAGCATGAATTCCAAGACCCCAGTTGTCTTCATCTGGATACTCCAGTCTGAACTTCTTCCGAAATTGATCTTTAAAGTCTAGAAAATGCCTGTTGTTTTCTGAATAATAGCTCTTGATACCTATGGCACCTTGTGCAGCAGAGACCAAATTGGGGTCAACAGAATCCAGAAAATCTGAAATAGAGTCTGTCAGAATCCATATCTGAATCTCTACCCATTAGTCCTATCTGCTTAGCTTCTCTGAGTAAATGTGTAGCCAGTGGTAAGGATGATTGAAGAACGATAAAAACTCGAGACTGCTTCCTCAATAACTTCGCTGCTTCTTGTCGCACAAACCCCTCTGGATTAGATAGAGAAGAGAATGGTGGAAGGATGAGATCATACTCAATAGCTGCACCAACATTTTGAAGAGCCTCCGATAACATAGGAAGCAACCCAGAATCAGCAAAATAACTGCTGTCTTCATGAATTGCTATTACTTTTCGCCAGTGGTAGGAATTGACAATAGCTGCAATACAATTTATCTGTTCCTGGCTATCGGTAGCCATCTCTACCAAGAAAGGCCATCGATTCTGGGTCGATGGCTGTGTACTGGAAGCTGA
>CAIGRS010051667.1:0-11400 GCA_903798395.1 Fraxinus floribunda | reverse complement strand
CAAATTTATTTCCCTTCTCTCGAATGCATGAAACAAATCGCCAAACTCACATAATTACGTGCATAATAATCATGGCGAAATTAAAATCATATAAACCATTCAAATATCAAAAAGAATGTAAAACTAAGAATTTAAAATCAAATTACATAGTTCATCATTCCCTAACACAAATAAATTTAGCTTAACATGGTGAAGAGAAGAAAATCAGTAAAAAAAAAAAGAAGAAGAAGAAGAAGTAAAGCACGATATCACCAAATTGATTCTTGAATTAAATCTTCGCGTTATGGTTTTGTTCTCTTCATTCTTGCCTCTTTTTCTCTCTAAACACCTTCATAAAACTCTCCCCATCACTTTTGGACGGCCCTGGTGTTTTAAAAGACGCTCCAAGATTCGTTTCCATAAGAGTTCCCGCTAGTCACTATGCCCTCTCTCGGATCGGCGTGGTAATCAAATTAGGAAACCAGAAATTTTTTTCCGATTTGGCAAGCCCAATAGAAAATGGGGCGGCCGTCCAAGCTTAAAAAATAGCTCTTGTTGATGGTCGAGCAACCGCCCGACCAATATAACTGGGTGGCTACCCAGTTATAAAACTTTCGCGAATTTTCTTTTCAGCCATTTTCTTTATTCTTTCTTCCATCTTGGTCTTCCACATCAAATTATTTCAATTTTAGTGGTTCGACTTTTACCCAAATGCATATTAGTCCCCAAACTTCCATCAATTGACCAATATATCCCTCTTTCTCTTCCAATTGCTTACAAATAGGTCCAAAACTGAAATAAGATAAAAAAATAACCTAAGTTAAGTAAAGTACAATAATAAACGACACAAAAGCTGAGTAATATGGCTCCGAATAAGTACACAAAAATGCACTTATCAGTTAACTTGCCATACCACACTTCAACTGTTCCACCTAATGTTAAGTGTAAAGCCTTGCGCTTCAAAGCCATGTGAATATTCTGGTAAGATTTTTCTTTACGGGGATGTTCATGGTTATAGTAACGATTTTACACAGACGAGCCAATCTGTTGACCTCGAAAAATGACCCAAACACGTGGCCAACAGAATACTTCCATGTAATCTTAGGAATGTCAACGAGCCAAGCCGCGAGCCGAAACTTTTTGCTCAGACTCGAATCGAGTAAAAATATTTCAAGCTTTTTTGGCCCGAGCCGAGCCGAGTCCAGAAAAGCTCAGCTAAAAAATTTAAGCTTGACCCGAGCCAAAACCCGAGCTTTTGGCTCGGGCCTTAGCGAGCCAAGCTGAACCGATCAGGCCCGGCCTGAGCTGGCTCGATTTTTTTGTTAAATTCGTGACAAATCTAAAAATTTTTTTTAAATAATTTAAAATTTGTGCAATATATATGTATTATAAATAATAACTAAATATTAACATATAAAAAATTACAGTTAAAATTAAAATAAATAAAAAAACGTGGTGGGCTAGTTTTTTCTTTTTATTAGGCTCACAGGCTGGACCAGTTCGAGCGATGCCCCAAAATGGGGCTCGACCCGAGCCTCGAGCCGACTCGACTCGGGCTTTTTTCGGGCCGAGCTCGAGCGACGAGCCATTTTGACATCCCTACGTAATCTTCTTCCTGTATATAGTAACACATCGTTAGTCACTCGTGACCTTTTTCGATGGGGGTGAAAGCGGCCGCTAGTACTCCGACGTCAAGTTAGTAAGTTGGCAGACCAAAGTTAGGACGTCCAGTGGTAGTGATCACCGATTCACCGGAACGTAATTTTTGGTGGCGATGTGTGTATGGATAGGATAATGTAAAAAGCTTGTGCTTATTTTCTTTTTCCAGGATGAAAGGGGATAAAAGAAGAACTGTTGGATGTGGAGCACGTGACTTTGATGCTTCCTAACACAGTAATGCGTAACTTAACATTTTGGAGTCCGTCATATGCCCCCATCAATCAGCCTTGAAATCTTTCCACAAAAGATTTCCTAATACACAGGGTTGAAGTAGAACGGTTGCGGCATGAGTGATAATCCTTAGTTTCAATAAGTAATGTTGATGAGTCCATTTGAGTTGTGAAGAAGTGATGCGAAGTGTGAGACTTAGCATCCGCCAAATTCCATTCGTCCACCATCAGTTCGTCCATTTGACGTCGTGGATGACGTGAAAACCTGTAACAATAACTATTGACCTCAAAAATGCGTTAGCAGAATCCCTTCCACCACATATCCATGTAAACATCACCTGCACGCTGGAACACTCCGTTAAGAGGAAAAGGTCATCGATCGAGAAAAAAGTCCAACAACCGTTTGCACTCCGACGATCAAGTCAATGGCCAAGACAAGAGAAAAAAGAGAGTGCAAAAAAGGGATAAGGGATTTGGATGGGGATAGAGAACATACCTTTATTGTGAAATGAATTTCAGACACACACATATATAAAACAAAATGTAAATAGGTTAGGTTATTAGGACGAGCCCAAGATGCAATTGTTTAGTTTAATAAGTCAAATCCAATTAATAATTGATGTCACGTAATTTATAAGTGTAACAATAGTCCCTTCATCCATGGAAAGCATCATCTTTGATGCAATCAGACACGATTCTTGTAGGGGTAACACACACATCGCCCATCAAAGTGGACATTCTTATAAGAGGTGACCTCATAGGAGGTACCCGTACCTCTTCAAGGGCTTTCTCTACGGTAGATGGTTCAACCATGGTGAGCATCATCTTCGATGAAATTAGAATTGACCCCGTGGGGGTGTGACACGCCTTGCTTATCGAAGTGGACATCCTTATAAGAGGTGACCTTGTGGGAGGTGTCCGCATCTCTTCAAGGGCTTCTTGCATGGTGGATGATTCATGCATAGAGAGCATCGTCTTCGATGGAATCAGAGCAGAAACCCTGTAGGGATGTCATGCATCTCGCCTATCTAAGTGGACATCCTTGGAAGAGATGACCTCGTGGGAGGTGTCCGCACCTCTTCAAGGGCTTCCTTCCATGGATGAACCATCTACCATAGAGGGAACCCTTGAAGAGGTGCATGATACCTAGGTCGCCTCTGATGCCATCGAAGATGATGTTTTCCATAGATGAACCATCCACCATGGATAAAACCCTTGAAGAGGTGCGGACACCTCCCACAAGGTCACCTCTTCCAAGGATGTTCACTTCAATAGGAGAGGCGCGTGACACCCCCGCAAGGGTCGCCTCTGATTCCATCGAAGATGATGCGCTCCATAGATAAATCATCCAACATGGAAGAAGCCCTTGACGAGATGCATGACACCTCCCACGAGGTCACCTTTTCTAGGATGTCCACTTCGATATGCGAGACGCGTGACACCCCCACAGAGGTATCGACTATTTATTAGATTGGGCTTATTAAACTAAATAATTTGCATCTTGGGTTTAGCCCATTATCTACGTGGCCCGATTATATTTTCTTATATATAAGTTTCATTCACAATAATGTATGTTCTCTAATCCTATCCAAATCTCATCTCCCTCTTTTGCACTCTTTTTTCTCTCGTTTGACCGTTGAATTGACCGTTAGAGTGCAAGTGGTCGTCGAACCTTCTTCTTGATCGAGGGCCTTTGTCTCTTAACAGGGTGTTCCAGTGTGCAGGTGATGCCTATGTAGATGGGAGGTGAAAAGGCATCTGTTAGCGCATTTTTTAAGGTCAACAAGTTCTAACTATTGTTTTCATTCTGGTATGGACTTTCCTAGCTTCTTTGAGTAATCTAGAAAATTAATATAAATTCTCACAGAAAGTGAGCCTACTTCAACACTCAAATAGATGTTTCTATTAAAAGTGCATAGTATCTAAACAACCTCATTGAATAAGAAAGTACCAAGAGCTTTAGCTCATACCAAAATCATACCATTAGGAGTCCCATTGAACTTTGTCTATGGGATCTCCAGTGTAAAACCGGATTTCAGTTATAGGTAATCCAATTTTTAATAAAGTTTAACCCCATTTCTCTCTATATTCTCTGAACTAACTCTAATTAAGCCTTTAGTCAATGGGCCAGTAATATTCTCACTTTACTTTACATAATTAATAGTTATGACCATATCCTTAAGCAACTGACGCATAGTGTTGTGGTCAAATTTTGTCCTTCCACACCCCTAAGATTATTTATCTACTTATCATATTTTCACCCCTACTCCGTAGTGCAAAATTTTCACACATTTTACCACTCAAATCAACTATCCCAATTTAATTGTTTCTTTTAGATAAAATATATGACATATGTAACAAGTTCATCATCATCCGTTGTGACAACTCGATCCAATTCTTTTTAATAATGCTATCTAACATCAGTGGTGCTAGAACACTAATTTATATAACCTTATATGATAAGTTCAATTAAAGACGAAATTATATTATTCATTTAATTGTATCTTTCATTTAATGACAATTATTGTCATACAAATTAACATTACTCAATCCCTTGATCCCACTTGAATGGGCCAACTTGGTCTATATTGGGAGTTCGTTGGGATGGCAAAAGCCTTCTTATCCAAGCTTAGATTAAATTTCTGTTCAGCAATCTTAACCCCTGTTTGGTCCCTATTAATTTATAATACATTTTTCTCAATGTTCTTTTTAACCACATATTTTTCAATAAAATAATATTACACATAAATAAAATAAATAAATAAAACCCTACATTTTCAAACATACATTCTCCAAAAAATAAACATTATTCCAAAAATTATAATATTAAATAATGAGGGGCCTAATGAAGGCTTAATTTGACTAACCAGGCTACATTTACATTCTCCTTTGCATTGACTTTTATACTCTTCTATGTGAAAAGATCTAACCTCTTGATTTTGAGTACATTCATCACATCAATGCATATATTTCTTCCACATAGGAGATATGTCAAACAACATTGTCTAAAACAATGTACATATAGTATCAAATCTCACGTTCATTACTGATTTAATAGTTCATTGCTAGCTATATTCTTGATGTCCAAATATTGAATATTTTTATTTCGAGAAATGCTCACTTTATTCGTAATAAGATGGCTTAAAGCCTGTTTGAGCTCCCTTTTTATGTAGAATACATTTTGAAATAGTAAATTGATTGATAATGTGCGGTTAAAAAATAAGAAAAAAATTTAAGTTTGAGTATAATATCATTTTATTGAAAAATGTGTTGCTGAAAAAAAGAGAATGTATTTTGAAAAAAATAGGAATCAAACAAATGCTTAGTCTCATACTCACTCTCAAACAACACTCAAGACCAGAAGAAATTTCTCGACTAAAAATTATATCAAGGTTTATGGAAACTAAAATCATGAGCATTTATACTATTATACTGCACATCACTTAAATAGTGGAGTAATAGTGACGGCATTTCATAAAATCATTCATTTGAAAGCACATCTAGTTAACAATCTCAATAGGTAAATTTTTAAAAGAAAAACATATCCAGTGTGTTAACGGTTTTAATTCTTAGTTAAGGTAGTTCTCCCAAAGCAACGAGCAATGACTACATGCTTCATAAGGCAAGTGACAGCGGCAAATCAAGACCATTGACTACTTGCCCAACTATTTGATGGCTGAGATATGAATTTTGAATGAAAAGAAAAACTAACGGAGAAACTTCATTATGCACTGACGCAAAGAATAATAGGCCGAATAAATTGCATTTAACACGAGTCCAACATAAAAATGATATTTACATCCTACAGCAATAAATATGCATTTACATTTCTGCAATACGTCTTCCTAAAAGCGTCATTGCTAAAGTACGTTCTTCACTTACCTCTAAAACTTTGCCAGATATACACATGCTTGTGCTGCAATGGCAAACAGCAAGGACATCTTTCTTTCTGCTGTTTCTACCATCTTTAGCTCGAGTTTCTAAATGTTTATTTATATAGGGAAATGAATGCTTGAATCTCTGCGCCCATCTAACCTGAAAAATTAAGCTCCTAATCAGCCTACTAGTGCCTGAAATAACAAATAGATAAAAGGAAAGGTATCTGTTGAACCACCTTGTCTGTTAAGCTCAAGGCATTAACCCATTAAAAGGAGGAGATGCATTCATTTATTTGAATTTAGTCTATACATCCCCTTGCGTGCTGGCCGGATTTATATTTTTTCTAAGGTCTAACACGTACAATTTGTGACACAAATGCATGACATGGAGATTTCAACTCAATATTTGTGCATGATTTGATATTATGTTGAACCACCTCATCTAAAAGCGTTAAGGTGTCAGAGAAGAAAGACATATATTTATAAATTTACTCTTCAATGGTATCCTTATTCAGTAGAAAACAAGTTACAATGAGTGTTTAAAAATTACCATGTGAAATTAGAAAGGCATCAGCTTACAAACCCTAGACTTTCTGGACTCGATCATGAACTTGCAAGGCTTCTAAAATGCTATTAACCCACCTGCAGAAAAAGGACAAACCCAAAGAATCTTAGAACATGATTGGTATGCACTGCTGGACATAACTGGATAACAATTGTTACATTTTAACTACTTTTTCTGCTTTCATACTGTAGTGTTGTGGAATCCAATTTTCCATTCCAGTAGNCTAAACTTACAATTAAATAGTGAACTCTGACTATGTCAAAACACATCTCAGAAAGTAAAGAGAAAACGAATAACAGCTGGTGCTATTACCACTCCAATAGCACAGAGATATAAACAATTGCATCAGAAACAATTTCAAGGATATGTAAAATTTCCCAAAAGTTTCCAGGAGAGTCGATTACCCTTCAAGGCCAGGATTTGTTGGGAAATACACATTCTGCAAGCCCAGATTTTTAGCTGCTAAGGCAGTTGTCTCACCAATACACGCAACAGAATTGCTCCACTTTAGTGATTTTGGGATAAGACTTACCCAAGCACTGTAAAGGAAGATATGCAAGCAACTGGTAAATGACATGGAATAAAAAGGACAAGGCAAGGTAAACAAAACTCATGGAACTGTAATAAGGAAAATTGTTCTAGAGAAATGCATTCGATGTTAATAAGTCCCAAAGTTGTAAAACGTAATAAACATATCCGCTGTTACGCACAAGATCCTGCAAGTGAATTAGCAAGAAAAGACAATAGATATTGTTGGAAGGAGTGGTGACACTGCTCAAAAGAGGGGGGGAAAGTTGAGAGTACACATATTTCACATTTTCTAATTGCTTATGTTGCAAAACACCATGAACTCCCTAATTTAATAGTAAGAGCACTCTAGATCCAATGCATTTAATGTGAACGCAAATACCTATGTGAGTTTTGGTATACCAAAAAATAAATAAATAAATAAAAAATTGAACAAGAAACCTTTAAGAAATCCAAGTCAGTCAGTTCATCTTCAAGGTTTGAATTCAACAGAAAATTTGTATTCGTCTTCACTGGGCCAGGATCAAACGTTTAGACTAATATTCAACAAAAATAACCTGAAACTACAACAGAAATCATACCGAATTGCAGAAGGTGATGCTACAGCAACAACAGGAGCAGAAAGTGCCCGTTCAAGAACCCTTTGGTCCACATGACTAACAGGTGTCTACAGGAAATCAAAGTAATCAGAGGCCACTAAATTAGGTCAATAATATAAATAAACAGATACAAAACCTTGTAAGGATAAAGCTAATGCTGTGTCGGGATCTTATGAAAGAGGTGGAAAGCACATTACAGTTGTGGGAAACAGGGGCATAAAACTCTGAAGATTATACTTTCAAGAACTTAACTATAATAAGGTCTATAACAAAATATTCAAACGTGTGTGTAATCCTCCACAAAAAATAGTACCAAGCTGAGCATTTGTCGTTGATCATTAATTAGTGACACCTAAACTCTTACAATTGATTCCTGTACTTCTATTGTTAAATTTCGAGTGTTGTTGCATATATGCAGGCAGAGTGAAATTTAAAGATAACAGTTATGATGAGACATTAAAACATTGACAAAATTACAGGATTATAATACCGTTGTGTATGTATTAAGCCTAGTAACCTCAAATCCACGCTTAGCAAGGCCTTCCTCTGAAACGGACAAGTTCAAATACCAAGTGACAATCAGTTTCGCATTTCATTTTTCTGACATATTAATTACAAATATATTACAAGTTTGGACTCGTAGGATGCAACAAAAGAATTCATTAGATGCGCAAAACCGAGTGATATACATGAATAGACCAGTTAGCACGAGAGGAAACAGTAATGCAAATCACAACCTACATGTTTCAGCATCTAAATATCCAACGGGGTCTCTTGCTTATCATTGTCCAATCCATCTGGCTTTAGCATCCTAAGATAAATATTACCCCCTTCATCCCAATATTTTCATGCTATTTTGTTATTAAAATACTATAAATTCAGAACTACAATATTTTCTATATTTGATAGATCGATATTTTGTTGAAATGGGCAATATAACTAAATTGCATAAGTTGGTTGATCTTTACGGTGGATATTAAATTTTCATTACTCATAATTGAAACATAATAACTGAATTACAGGATAGTGGAAGATTACGATTTTAGAACATAATTATGATTTTATACATCTTCACAGCTAAAAGCAGTATTAAAATAAGGAAAAAAAAGAAAAAAGAAGAAGAAATAAACAAAATTCTATTAATCATCTTTTCATGAAAATGTGGAGTGGAAAAGCAGAAACTGCAACAACATTTGATTATGACCGTTTATGAGTTCATGCAAATGTCAGACTATATTTCCATGGACTATGAAAGCACTTCTTCACCAATCCACTCTGAGTATCCCCATCGTGATACACTGTTGGTGCTCTCTCCGTGGAACATTTCACCCATGTTTTTTGGAGATATCCCAATTAAATAAACCCACTTTCATGAATTGATATCTTGCCATAATCTTTGACTTCTTTTTCTTAATCACTGCTGCCTCTAGAACTGAGTCATCAGATTATGCTCCATGAAAGAATCTAATATGGATTTTTTCCCAGTATGTCTCGACCAACCACATAATATTTTCAAGCAAGTCAACATCAGATTATAAAATATCAATATAAGCTAGATATTGTTCTCAGGATTATCCTCAGGATGACACAACTTCTAAGTTTGACATTTGATTTGTTTATTTTTTGTTTCCTGGCCTAAAGGGAACTTCCTTCACGTTCAAGAGATATTGTGCTCAAGCGCATTAGGAGGACGAGGTAAAAAAAAATGTTAAAAACCAGACATATAGTAGCACATACCAATCTCACCACTAGCTTTTGATGAAGCGGGATATAAAACAGTGCACCTTCTATTCTCTTGCTTTGGAAGCTCTGAAGCCAGAACCTTACCAGTTGCTGAAAGTTAAATGAAGTTATTTTTATTCCAGCTGTCAATTGTGTGGCCTTTGAGGCGCAACTGATGTACACAAAAATGTTGTGACAATATGAAAATGCTAAAGAGACATGATGAATGCATATGCACATATACAAAGTTCAGACCTTTAATAGTGTTATATAAGGGCTAAAATAACATTAAAACTAGCATATGAACCTTTAGATGGTGCAAAGGAAACATCGAGATTTTGCTTTGAGGACTGCAAAACTTCAGTAAATACGCTTGCTGTACCAGCTCCCACCACTCCAACCTTAACTTTCGGAGATCCAGCAGCTCTATGGATCAAAAGTTAACATAAGTGGATAGGTGAAACTAGCCAGTGATATGTCAAAATAATTGACGAGAAATAAAATGATAAAATTTGTTCTTCTAGGAACTGAAGTTTATATTTAGCCCTTGTTTGATACAAATTATTTTGAAAATTCAATTTTCTCTATCTTCTTTTTCAACCACACATTATTCAATAAAATAATATTACACGCAAATCCAAAAATTTTCCTTATTTTTTAACCACTTATTATCTATCAATTTACTATTCTAAAATGCATTATTCATAAATAATGTGTATCAAACAAGCTATTAGTATCACAGCAACATTTCACAAGACTGATCTCTAATTAGATTTGCATTATTTTCGATTAGTTGCATTTGGATAATTGTTTGTCATACTTCTCATTCTCATATTTCCAAAAACATAATGGAAGATTTTTAAAACGAAAAATATGCAAACAGAATATCTCCACAGGAAGTACAAGAATAATTCAATATTACAACATGCAGTACAAGAGAAAGCTTACTTCCAAGCATCAAGAAAAACCAGACCGGCTTCAGGTGAAGTTATGACAATCCAGTCAAATGCAGTGTCTGCAGCAATAGATAAACAGTAAGCAAGAAAAAATAATAACGTGTGTCCGCTATTTGAATTTAAATGGAAGTAACTATAATAAAACAAGTGTGTGTGGATGGGGGGTAGAGAGTGTTTTTGACTTTTGAAGTAGCTGAGCCAGGAACTAAGTTCAGCGGTGGCAGAAATTAACTACAGAAATTTTTGTCAAACAAAGCAACAGTTTTCCAAAATAATGATTTTAAGCAAAAAACAGAGGGGACCACTGCCCCCACCCCCTCCGCTAATATTTGCATAAAGAAATTTAATCCAAGTGAACTTTCGGCCCTGTGATTGGATAACCTTGGTACCTTGTGCCTCACAGCCCAAAGGAGTTGTTCTCTCTTCTCAAATCTATCTGACATGGATCCAAGATATTGACTATTTAAGGTCAACAAGGAATCAAGTTTGGCAACATCGACATTGGCATATTACGCGCATCCGTATGAACCATCTTTAAAGATGCAAGATAATAAAATAATGGTTCAAAACACAATACGGATCACAGACAAACAGAATGAGGCAAAAGATAAAATAAAAACCTCCAAAATAAAAATAAAAACTAAAAAAACTAGTTGTCTCTGAAATGAACAGAATGTGAACAATAGCTTCAAGATAATCTGAAACAATCTATTATAACCATCAAGCTAATCCATCAGAAACTTACCACTCAATACAGAAGGAAGTCTATCATAATCAGGCAACTGCTTGTGCTGAATGAGAGGAAGCTCCAGACAGTCAATTCCATGTTTTGCCTGTATTAAAGAAGACTAAGTTGTCACACAAGGTTACGTTTACAATGCAACAATATTAGGCAATCATGGGGAGGTAATACACACCGAGAAGTAGCTTGTCAGTATCAGTTGTCATTTGTATTAGCCTCTAGAGAGTAAAGTAGTATCGTCATAGGATTAACCATGTGAATGGAACATAAATCATTATAAAAAAATAAGACATGTGGAGCCACTACTAAAGCCCAAGACATGATCTTTGTTGCTCAAATCACTGTAAGATATCGAACACGCATGCTAAAAAAGAATGGGCAAATTAACTTTCAAATTGTTAGAGAATATTTCCCAAAATAGTCTAGTACATCTAGTACATAGAGTTAGCCCTAATTGCTATCTTAATATAGCATTATTTGTTTGTATATAAACCTACAAGTTGTCTATGAATAATAGGGAGAGAAAATACATTGTATAAACT
>CAIGRS010051658.1:0-13274 GCA_903798395.1 Fraxinus floribunda | reverse complement strand
TTTAGAAATTAATCACAAAATATGTGTATATATATTTTTTACAATTAAATTCTAGACTTCTAGTAATGTGTTAGTTAAAAAAAAAAAAAAAATACACGAGCCACGAGCCGAGCGCTCGGCTCTGCTCTGGGCGAGCTCGGCTTGTGAGCTCGTGTTGGCATGGGCCAAACCAGCTCGGTTCGACCCATTTCCATCTCTAGTTTTATAACATGCTATGTCTGCATATATTTCTTCCAATTGCCTCTTCCATTGTTATTTTGATTTTAGTTTAAGAAAATATTTTATGATTATTAAGAGTTTTAGGGCCTGTTTAGTATGACTTAAAATCCGATTAAAATTAAAAATATGATCATTATTGAGTCTCACCCGTCTAATAAAAGTCAACAATAACGGCTATATTTTCAATTTTAATCTGATTTTAATCTCTATCAAACACCCTCTTAGTTAAACACATTCTTAAAAGAATATAAAAAAAAAATATCCAAGCTCGTTTTTAATCCGACATTTCTCTCAACAAAATATCTATAATATTTTCTTACTTTTTAACTATATATTCTCTAAAAAATTCAATTTTCACAAAATGTATTCTTAAAAAATCTACATAAAAAAGCAATTCATTAATTTACTTGCTATAAAAGCATAGATATGCAGTAGAGACGGGTCCTCTAGGCAATTTATTTTTCATGTTAGAGATTTATCATTGATGTTCATACATGTATTTGAATCCTCCACACACGTTCTTCCAATGGTTATTGCACGTTAATTGTAACAAACAGCACAAAAGCCAATCCTGTTTAATCTACGAAACACTTAGTTGGAGCAAAACTATGTACACTGCGGATTGGTACTTATGGAAACAGTTCAGCATAGAATCGGACGTCATGAGAAAATCTGTACCCAATTACGATTCACTGTCTGCTGGTTTTGACTCAACGTGCGCATCCTCAGAAGCAGAAGATTGCTCGTCTATAGATGTACCCAACTGGGTCGGTTTCTTAAATTGCACTATAATCATGGTCATATTGTCACAACCCTCACCTCCAGCAGTCGATGGCGCGAGACACCTATCCAGTACTCTTTCACAGACAACGGAGAGTTTATTTTCCTGTATAAGCAATGATTCAGATAGAAGCCAACGATAACTTTTGTCTAACCAAAGTAGCGTAAACACAGAGTATACAAGGACTTACGGATTTCAGCTCCTCACGGATAAAATCCACTAGTTGTTGGTTTGACATGCAATCCCTTGTAGTATTAAGAAAAACGAATCTTCATTAGTCAAATATTTGAAGTCTGGTACCGGACATTCCATAATCACAAACAGAGGACCTAATCGTAGGAACAATAGCAAATGGGAACTAATAAAAAGAACGTATGGCAAACATTCAGGATCATATGCTGGCTAGAGATGCAGATGACTCAGATCAGCAATGATGCCAGGTTACCGCAATTACCCGGATAGTAATATGGAAAAATAATAATAATAATAAATTCGGAAACATGGGTTTTCTTTCTTTTCTAGGTGAGATTAAAAGTATGCATCCAACAAAGGAAAATGAGAAAAATTTTAAAACATCAAATTACCACCTTCTATATTCTGCTAGAGTTGTATGAATCAATGCAGGTACAAAAAATTTCCCCATTTTCATAAGTTCTTTCTCAGTAGAGAAAATATAGTAACACGAGGTATTGACTATGATCCGTCTGCCCGGCATAACCTAGAAGTTGAAACTAATGATTTGGGAATTCATAGACAAGCCAATGTCAGCATTGAATCCAGACAGACTGAGCTTCACAGACCACCAAAAACAACAAATTCTTACTATATAAAGGTAGATTCAAAGGACTTGGATTTCAATGTAGTAGTAAGTTTGTATAGATAATTTGAAGAAATCGTAACACAATTTCTTTTCATATAGAAGTGATATTTTTAGGGAGTATCAGTCTAATCTACAGTTTCCTTTCAGACTATGAAGGAAAAGACTAGAAGCCGGTGAACAGATAAAGAGCTGGGGGAAGAACTGCACATTCAAGGTGAATTTGATGATAGATATGCTATAATAACAATAACGAGAGGTGGAATAGACAAGTCTAAGAGAGCAACAATATAAGGCATATCTAAGTCTGCATTATTCTGTGATTACTATTTTCCTTAATCAGCTGAAAGGGCCTTGATCTTTCCACAACAAATACCACATTAGCTTTCAACCAACTGTGAAATGTAGCATATTCTTCAGCTTGATAACAGTTGGCTTGGAATAAAAGTTCTAAAGATCCTCTAAAGCAAACCCAATCAAAAAATACAGCAACAAGAAATTTGAAAAGAATATGTGCAACTGTAAAAAAACATCATAAGCTAATTGAATGACAAATTCAACAAAATCCATGAATAACCCATTTGGAAACAA
This sequence comes from Fraxinus floribunda, assembly GCA_903798395.1. Classification (NCBI taxonomy): domain Eukaryota; kingdom Viridiplantae; phylum Streptophyta; class Magnoliopsida; order Lamiales; family Oleaceae; genus Fraxinus; species Fraxinus floribunda. The sequence goes on along the minus strand of CAIGRS010051658.1, from coordinate 10,866 downwards.
ACCATTTAAAATATTCCGATTAATTATTTTTGCGTTGCCTAAATCCACTTTTGCAGAATCCGGTATATGAGTCCCAAAAGATAAGTTCAGAATGCATACCAAATGCCATCACAGGCAAGCACCACAAACTCATCATCACCACAAAGTTCAACCTGGAAGAGAAAATTGAGAAAAATCTACAGTTACAGAAAGCAAAAGGCAATAATAGCACTTCACTATTGTGCTAATATAATAGAAGCGGAACAGATCAAATCCTGATCCTTGATCTCAAGTAATGGCCAGACAAATTAGATTCTTGAAACATAGTAATATTATTGTTCTTTGTTATATTGCAATCACAGTAACTTCTATTTCACAAAAGCATGGCATGAACCAAAGCTTTACTTTGTACGGTGACCTTGAATGGTTCCAATTTATTGTTTTCAGTTTCTTGTGTATTTCATCAATGTAAACTGGTCTCTAAGTATTATAAATCTCTTGAAAATCCCACCAACAATCACAGAAATGATTAGGTGAAAATATCAATTGATGATATGCAGTGGATCTTAAATGTGCAGGATCCAATAAATTTGCAAACACAAACTTCTTACCTCCTCTCTCTTATCCCAAAACCGAAATACGAATTCCACATGATCCAAAATAAACTGACAGTTGCATCTCGAACAGAACACTGAGGTGATAGAAACAATCTAATGTACAAGTATAGGTTTAATACAGAAATTTCAGCAGATCCATTTCAAGATATGTAGTTCCACTAAAACTTTCGAGTATCTTGGACCTAAAGTCTGCTAAAAGTATTGATGATAGGTGGAGAAATTAGACCATGGTTTCTCTATTTCATCCTTTAATTCTGTCATAGATTACAGAGCTCCTTGGACTTCATTCAAAGCTTCTAGACAGATTATCGAACATCATTGTCAGATTTACAATGAAGAAGGGATACTCGTTTTATTTGTCAATATTATATGTAGACCTAATGATCTTGAGGACTTCTTCTCCTTCTATACTTGTCTCTCCTATATCTTACAATAAATTCTTAATATTATACATCATTTTCATTTTTCAAAAGGGATTGGTAAAGACATAAAATGTGAATCTTGATAATTTCCACTAGAAGCTGTATTGGACTCGGATCGCATCAGACAAACAAATTTGATTTCCACCTAATTAACTCACAATTTTTGAAGTTCTCCATTATTCACACACATTATTCAATCAAAAATGTTTGTTAAACAAAATTCATAAACTGTGCTATCATATAAGTAGGATGATATGATTTCCTCTCACTCTAGCATTACCATCCTCATATAATCGTTTTATACATGTCATTAAATAATATAAAACAAATGTCTCTAGAAAAACTTCCCCAAAATATTACATATTCCATTATCAAAGACCTCCATTAAAAAATTCATACTTATCCTTTCCTGTTTCTTGGTCGCAGCAGCGTGCATGTTGCCAATGGAGCATTATGTCTCAAGGAGGCTTGTTTTAGGTGGATATAGAAATACTACATGATTATGATAGGTCCTAAGCAGTTACTTAACCATCTATGAGTAGTTAAGGGGAGAGTAGTATGAGTATTTCCGAAAGTAAGGGTAGACATTCAAAGAATAAAAGGGTAGCTAAGGTGTTCATTTCATTCATGGCTTGGTAACGAGTTGAAAGAGAGATAGGCTTCTCAAATGCCTATCAATTCTGTAATTTCATTCCATATAATTCAGCAATACCAAAAAAAAAAAAAAAAAAGGTATACTTTCTGTTCTTTTGCTTCATAAACTGGGCTGCTACCTATCAGATTTCTAATTGAAACATAGATAATTGTACTATAGTAAATAAAAATCTAATCAACATAGGAAATGAAGGTGATACGTACAACATTGATATCTGGATTAGCAGTTACAATTTGCTTATCAGCTGGCAAAAACTTGTTCTGCTTGAATTCCATGTCACCTGCAAAAGATTAAAGTACTGTTCAATCATCAGGAGCAACGGCAACTATTCTCTCATTTAGCCACAAGTCCATGTGTGTACAGTAAGAGCATGTTTTATGCACAGTATTAACATCACTGTATAGGATAACAGAACAGTTTCCTTTTGTTTCTTCCAGTATTGTTTAGTCCAACATATTGAACATGCCATAAATATGTTTAATTTTTCCGAACGCTAGACCACCGTACTATCTCAATAATATCTAGCTCAATCTGTTCAATAATTAAGTTATGTAGTCTACAATGCATCTTATGTGATAGATAATGATTCAACTTATGGGCTTTCAGAGACTATTATTATTCCAAAAATCAAAAATCGGTGTAGAAATCTTGTATAGCACCTATAGCTCTTGCAAGATTTAAACTGCCATTAACACGTCCTGCATGGATAAAACCACCGGCTTTTAAAATTCTCTCTCTCTCAACCTCAAGATCAGGCTTGTGGTCTCTTGAAAGATTGTATGCCTGTGCAAAAAACACCATACAACAAATCATTCACCTCAAGACATTAAATGAGTGCCAAGAAAACATTCGCTGCAATACACATTGAAATTCGACATTTTCTGAAACCACGGTAGAAGAAACTGTTGGAATGTTTGACTTCCATGTTCAGATTATGGTAAGTGTTAATAGGACAAATTATTGTAGATGTTGACAGAGAAGATTAAAGTAGGTATTTATTGGGCAGATTATGATAGGTAATTATGACTTTCTGATTTTGGTCCATTGTAAGTTTGTAACCCTAAAAATAGGGTCTTTAACTTTGTATTTCACTAAGAAGCATTCACATGGACACGACAGGTGATTTCTCAAATAAGTAGAAAACGACACCTTGGGAAAGAATATGAACAATACATAAAATATAAAAAATGTAACACAACACGTACGCGTCTTGGGATGTCCAAGAAGAGTCAGTGAGTGTCCACGTTTCATCAATAGGTTTATCAAAAGATAGAATAGTTAAAATTCTCTATTCATCTTTATCTTTTCTCTCTCAATTTCTTTTACTCCATACTTTCTAACAAAAAAAAAATGTTGAGCTACATAACATCCATTTAAGAACACTTATTAACTTCTCCTAAACAACATGCACTAACACAATCAGATATATTTTTACGTTGTATATTACCTGACCATTCCTAGAAATTACACAGCGAGAATCACCAGCATTTGCAATGACAAGTTGGTTGTCCCTAATGATAGCTACACAAGCAGTGCTGCCAGAAGTTGGTCCAGAAAAATCAGAGTGTGGCCCCTACGCCAAAAAAAAATAAAAAAATAGGTAGGTAAACCCCAGACGACAAACAATGATTAGAATCTGGATCCTGATAGTACTTGGTCAAAATCCAATCAAAGGACAATTTCCAGAAGAACAGAGGAAGGAATAAACAATCAAATGTTTCCCCTCAGAGCAAATAATAAATGAAAAGAAAAACTAGTTAAACAAGTTGTCAATAAGAACATCTCTTTCCTATAAATAAAAGTAAAGGAAGAGATATTAAGAGAACAATTATGAAACACATGAAATGTAAAATTTTGTGAAAAGGTAAAAAGCTTTACATTGTGATTAGACGCTTATACACTGGTCGTTTAAAAAAAATTAATTTTCTTGTAATTTATGTCTACATCTATGAATTCACATTTAGTACAACCATGAAGGGTTTGAATTATATGTGCAAAAGTTCATAATAGTAAGAAATTAATGCAAATATATAATATCTAGAACTTTTTCCCACCACCGCATTAAATTCTAAGTTAAAAGAAAGGTAAACAACGCTAACACCCCCCCACCCCCAAAACTGTGCACGGTAATTGCTTGAACAATTCTATATCCATGACAAATAAAATACCCAAGTTCAAAATTTCAACTAAACCTTCTGTCAATCATACAAGTGAAACATAGGATAATGACATCATCCTTATCATTAAATAAAAAGAATGACTGCTTGAGTATTCCACTGGTGAAAAGCAAACACCTCCTCAAATGACCAATCATCAACTTGGTCCTTTTTGTCACCACTTCTTGGAGACCATATCAAACCCTCCAACATGCCAGTAAACTTATCCATTTTATCTCCCAGAACAGCCAACTCCCTCCACCCTCTCTGCCCTCGCATCATCTCATCCATCCTGCATTAATAACAATGGAACATAAATTTAAACACCATACAACAGCCTTTTTCACTTTATTGTGTTTAGAACTATTTTTATTCCAGTAAATAACTATGATAATTTGGGCTCAAAGATCCTGGCTAGAGAATGACTAAATAAACTCTATAACAGCCAAAACCTTAGACTGATATGCAAGCACAGTCTTGACTTTTTGAAGCCTTCTTAAATTACTATAAGCGCAGCTTTTAGAACAAAATTCTAGATGGAGCGCAAAACCAAGCAAAAGCAAAATGAACATTACCTTTTGAAAGTATACTATGGTACATTAATCAGCACATTTTGTTAAAAGCATGCGCATGCAGATATGTTTATCTCTAGGAGTAAAAAAAATTCTCTTCATGAAATGGAATAAATATGAGAACCTAGTTTGCAGGCTCACCCCCTCTGAGCAATAAGAATGAGTATCCCTTTCTCTTTTCCTTCAGGTAGTGTCCGTGCGATAACCTTATTCTTGAGGGAGGAGGTAATTTTCCAAATTGTTGGTGCCATGATTTCTTGGTATTGTTACTTGACCTTGTTTCATAAGTATCCTCTTAAATATCATAGCATAATTGCCAATTCCTGAAGTGGTTTATTTGTTCATTTCAATCTCTCGTTTGAACTGTCCTTGATGAAATGTTTCGCTATGTAATATGTTTCTTACAAATAGGAAACAAGTATAAAACAAGGAATTTATAAAATAGTGGTCTCAACTTATCAAATAGATTATGCTCAAATATGATATGCAGAAAAATTAAACAATAGATATTATGTTCCTTTGTAATAGATATTACAAGGGTGGAACGGTAGTACTACAAAGGCCTCAAATCTAAAAATACAGAATGGATATACAGAATAGGGAAAGAAATTATTTCGAGCAACAAAAATGTCAAGTAAATGACCTGAAAAAGGCTTTCTGGGCTGAAGTTCCGATATCACCAGCCAAATATGCTTCATGCTTGAGCACTTGTTGATGAAGATACTTAGCACAGAATTTGGCAACCACCTTACCTGAAATATTTGATGGATTTAAAAGAGAACCCGCAAGCTAATATTAAGAAATTATTATCTACTTTGAATGCTCCTTAATCCAATAGCTAAGAAACTTGTCCATATTATGGTCTATTTCAGAAGGCAGTTTATTTTCTTTACTGCATCAGATTAAAAAGAAAAAAAAAGGTATGTTTCGGCATCCTTGTGTTCAAACTAAACATAGAATGACATAGAGTGACTTTGCAGGGCACAACAACATTATAGATCAGCTAAATGGTGAAATACAGAGTCCTACAGACATATTAAGTAAAGGAAATTAACATAACATTGAAAATGAACTTGCGAAATAGATGAGATGCAGATTTCAAGTCTACATATAGAGATACGAAAAAAATAAAATGATAAAACAGAACATTGGAACCAGCTCTTAGAGAAAGCCATATTAAAAATAATTTTCAGCGTAATCCTGTGCAAAAACACAGTCTGTCCCTCTCTCCACATTGATGATGGTCCACGATAATGTATATTATAATAACAAATTAAAAATATTTTATAAACACGTTCCTAGAAACGAAATTGTACAAGTTCCTAGGAATGTTGAAGTACAAGTTCGATAAAAAGAAACACTATTTTCTTGTTTTCAGACAAACCGGTGCGGAGATGTTGTATGTCATATTGTATTTGAAATCCCATGTTAATAAGCGATTTCACAAGGGATCTATAAATTTGCAGTCTCACAGCACTAGACCCAACAAGCATCTATAACAAGTCAGCAAACTCTTCATTATCCAAACTAGATGTAGTTGTTAACGCATCTGTTTTGCAAGGATAAAACTCGAGGAACCCAAGACAGGTTATAAATGCATATAATCCAACATATTATTTTCTTCTGCTTGCTCATGTCTTTGGACCCATATATATGTATGTATGTATGTATATTCCAGCCATATTATAGCCTATAGGATACATTCACTTATTTACCAACATGCAGAATATCAACTGTTGGAAAAATAAATAAATAAATAAAACAAAGTTACCTCCATGACCGTCATAAACACCAAAAAATGAAGTGGAAGCATCCAAATCAGGAACTACCGCATGCTAAGGGGGAGAAAAAAAAATAGTCACCAACTATTGAAGTGCTAAATCAAGGGACAAAATTATAATCAAACCATATGACATTAGGAAATGGTAAATCAGTGATAACTTGAAAAGCGTGACAGAAAACGAATTTAATGTGGTACAAGAGCATGATCTCTAATAGAAATCTTTACTACTTACAGCATCTTCCATTGTAGAACGCCATCCTTGCATTGATGATAAGCCATATCTAAGCCTGCTATTCTCACCATCTTCAGAAAACTTCTCTGTCTTAGGGGTACTGAGATATATACCCATCTGTTTTAACTGAAACTAACCCAACATAAATTCAAACCAATCTCCAACCAAAAGAATGAAAACATGGAAAATTAGGAAACATCTAAAAAGCCTGCAAATCTGACTTAGTCAATCACACCAAGTATAAATTTCTAGATATTGTCAACTCATTTCAATGCTTGCATAGCATCAAACATTCAAAATCAAACTCCACAGATGAGAATAGCTTTCCCAAAAACAAATTCCCATAACCACCAAAAAACAGAGATATGGGATGAAAAAGAAAATTCAAACCCATAACCCACAAAAATCAAGAAAACGCCATTTCAATATTATTGTGCATTTTTCGTATTTTTCAGTTTAAATTCCTAAAACATGTTTTGCAATAAACTCCAGAAATGGCTAATATCAAACTAAAATCGAGCTTGAAAACCAAACTGCAAGAAACCAATTTTAACCTACAATCAACATAGAAGATCAAGAAATGGTGGCAGAAAAATAATCACACATGAAATCGCTGAAAACATACCATTTCGCTTTAGTGTCTAAAATTTACAAGAACAAAGACGATACCAAAAAGGGTTTATGCAATAGCATCATTTTCTACTTACATGCCAGTAGCAACCCAACAATTTTGGCAATAAATGAGTACAGTAAGTCCTTCTTTTCAGAGAAACCAAGAAAAAAACAAAAATCCAGAAAAGATTTCAAAACTGGATATAATTATTGGTTAAAGAATTGAAGATGGAGACAAGAGAAGAGAAGAGAGACAGCGAGAGAGTTTGGTTGTGTACATGAATGGTGATTTTTCAATAAACATGAATGAATTATGAATTTGCTGTCACTGTAATAGAATATTATTTTTTTGTTAATTAATCTGTAAAGGAATCTCATATTCTGAATTCCGATTACTGCTTTTAATCCATCTCTGCTAATTTACCCTTATATTCTTTATTATTTTTCAAAAGAACTAAAAATTAAAGTTGAGAAACTAACCAAATGAAATTGGGTAATTAAAACTTTTTTCTACCTTAATATATTTTTTCTACATTTTAATTTGTCATTTTCCCATTTTGTTCTTAATGGTGCTCAAATATATTATATTTAAAAAAGATAAAAAGTTTGTGCCCTGTTTGATAGAAAGTTAAAAAATTTTAATTTTAATTTAAATCAAAGTCAATATTAATTTCAACCACATATTTTATTGAACTCACAATTTTTTAGCCACGCATTTCATCAATTTTTATTAAAATTTACTAAAAAATCTGATTTTAATTCTCATCAAATAGGGACTATATGTTAAAGTGAGGTCATACAAAGTATTTATGAAATTAAAATGTATTTTTATTAACGCTAAATTAAAATGTATTTACAATTATAGCTTCTCAAACACAATTTATCTATTTTCGATGATTTTCATTCAAAAAATGGGGGTAGATAAATAAAATGTCAAATACTTGAAGACAAAAGTGGGGTCGAACTCGTACATCGAGTCACATTGTAGATTTTTCTGTTCATGTGTAGAGTAGCATGATAGGCTAAACGCAATTTTTCTTTCTAGTACCACTTGGAAAAAAAATCACTTTTAAGTAAATAAAAAAATATATAAAGTAACTCTCAAAAAGAGAAAATATTTTAAAATTAATGTTTTGCTTATCAATAAATTTATTAATGAGTGACTTTTTAAGCTTAGCCAAACATGGAACAAAGAGGGATGTAGGATCATATTTGATGACATCAGATAGGACACTCCATCATGTAATGGGGAAACTTTGTATGATATCCAAAAGATTTGAACCACATATTCCTTTTCTTTATCTTAAAATAATTGATTATTCAAAGCTGGCAAATCAACAAAATCCATAATCAAAGTTGGCAAATCAAAATAATCTAATAATCAAACCAAAATAATTCAAAAGATATTCCTTCAACCATTCACCTTCATTTCTTGTGCACCTACCCATATTCCATGTATTTTATTTTTGTTTGTTTTTAATGGTGAGTTCTAGATTTTTGCTATCAAAGATATTTTATTAGTGTTGAAATCTTTGGGAGATATAGGAATTTTAAATTTTTGAGATTAGAAGTCATTTTCCAAGTGTTTGTACATGTCGCTTATGGAGATTAAGTATTCATCATTCTTTAATGAAAAATTATCTAAATAAAAAGTTAATCCAAAAATTCACAATTTTTCTAGGACTCAATTAAAACACTCAAATTGAGCTTACTTTTCATAACAACTATAAATATAATATCATTTTACTGTAATCAATTATGCAACAGAACTTAAATCAATTGTATTGATCACACTCAACAATTGGCGGACCCACATAAGAGATAGAAAATTTGAATTTAAATATTGATGGGATGGATAACGGTCATATTTTTCATTTTAATGAGATATTAAGGTGGCTCAAACGGGGTCCAAAGTTAACTATTAATTTTAATAATATATTTTATGGAATTCATAACTGTTTTAACTTTTATTAATAAATTTTTGATTTTAATTTCCACCAAACAGAGAAAAAATCACAATAAATTTGAATTTCGATAAAATGCTACTTTTAAAAAATCTTCGACGATTGTATGCTAATCGAATCTACAAATTGCTTATGTCATCTCAAAACTTATTTCGAGAATTACATTATGGGCACATCGAATAGTCCAAATAGATATCGAAAATAGTTAAAAAATACATTAAACATGAATCTTAAAGAAAAACGTCTAACTCGCATTTTTTTCAAAAAAAAAATCAATTATTTCATTAACATTTACTATTTTTGCGATACAAACTTGTCAATGTAATTTTCATCATTTTATTAGGAAACTTTATATGGAATATGACATCTTTAAAAAAACTTTAAAATGTAAGCTTTTTCAGTGTAGGTTACATTTAAAAGCCTACGTTTTAATGTACACCATACTATTTTTTTTGACGTAAATTTTCGAATAGAAAATTTCTCCCAACTTCTTTGCAAGTTTGATTTTACCTCCCTAACTTTTATGTTCTGCGTTCGCCCTGATCCCATTATTACAATTTTTCTCCAATGCCCAGACTATATTTTAAAATACCACTCAAAAAATCATATACAGAACATTATAAAAATCAAATACCACTCAAGATTATCATTCTAGGAGGAATGTGGGAAATGTGCACAATTGAAAAATGTATACAATCAATTGTATAGCAATTGAAATGTATATGTTGATTTATGTATACAAAATGTGAGAACTAAACATATTGTATGGAAGCATATTAGACATCACCCTCATGTTTTTCTCTTCAGTGTCGGTATCAGCGGAAGACGTTTGCCATTTTGGACACTCCACAATCTCTTGAAAGAATACTTCAAACTGAAATGAGCATTTCCATCTACCCTAATCTATGGGAGAAAATAGAACCCAAACTGGAGGAAAACACTCTTGTAAGGAAAATATCCATAGGAATTAAATGACAAGCCTATTCGAAGCATGAAGAAAGTGTCAAAGATGAGTTAAATGGTGAAAGTTTCAATTACCAAAGCCTCGTCAACAACCACATATTAGGAAAATTGAGTACAAATTTATAATAAGCAACTTAAATAAATAACTCAGATACTCATAGCACGTCAGATAGTTCAGAAAAATTACAAAAGACATAGCAGGGCTGTAATCATTTTGGAAGATTGAATACTGGCTTCAGTAGTATAAGATAAGCTAAAAATTAGTTGCCTAAAATACAGAAATGTAGCTATTGCAAAGTGACGAGCTTTCAATAGGAATGCTTAGCATTCTACCCTTGTGGGTGGAGGTTTTTTGTAACATATTATATAAATATGCTATTATTTAAAAATTAGTCGAATCAGGTAGAAAGAACCTCTATATGCTTATCTGCCTATCGTTTCCCAGAAAAAAAAAAACCAAATATTTATTGCAAAATCAATAGTTCTATCGGAGTTACTAATAAAGAAAAATAGAGAGATGATTTCAATGGACTAATTGTACCAGCATTGTTCTCCTTAGAACAATTGCCAAAGAATGTTAAAAATATAATTTATGCACTTAATCACGATATACCTGCTACCTTTTGATCCACTTAATCACGTTATACCTGTTAAAAATATAATTTATACTCTTTAGAAGTGCCACTGGATTTTTTCATTCTAAAACCAGTGAAAGTGGAGTAAGAAATACAGTAAAACTTCCACCGCCACCTTTTGATCCAAGAAATTAACAAAGAAACACCGCCAATATGTCAAGATTCCTACTATAATTTTGTTAGTAAATCATCGATGATATGTACCAAAAAAAATTCTGCTCATATAAAGAGAGGAAATCGAATCTTCTTTGTAAATACTAATGTGTGAAAATGTAT
>CAIGRS010051623.1:0-17377 GCA_903798395.1 Fraxinus floribunda | reverse complement strand
TGGACAAAAACTCATTAAGCAAGGTTATTATGACAATTTGGAAACAAATTTGAAATCATAATAAAAAAGATTTAGGGGTTCTATTCTTAAGTAAGATGGATTGGGATGAGTCCAGAGTGAATGAAGAAGAGAATGGTACTAATTTTTAGAAGAAAGGGTTTCGATGATTTGATACATGGGAGCAATTTGTGGATGATTGGGGTGTTTTAACTAATTTGTGGGATTTAATTGATGATAGCATCTGGCCCGAAAGTTAATTGAGTGAAAATTGAGGAGTTAAGCGATTTCTTGTTTTTAACATATACTTTTATATTGCAGTATATATGAAAATAATAATAAAAAGAAATTTGTGTGCTGTGCTACCGTGTTAGGTGAACCGATTTCATGGTTGAATCTTATAATTGTTCGTTTTTTAATTCAAGCGGTTTTTAGTTATAATTGTACCGATTTGTAGGCCGATTCTCGGTTTTGCCGTTTGAACTGGCCAGTTCGATTCAATTTTAACAACAATGGTCAAAAAGTGATTTGAATAAACCTTTAGATAATTTATTTTAAACACGTTTGTATATAAGCGTCGGTGGAGCAAGCATTCGGCCAAGCCGACGGCCTCCATTGCTTGCTCTGTCGATAGTAAATTTCTTTTTTAGCCTTTTTTATTTGAATTGGGCATGTTCCAAAAAGTTTAGGGTTTATACAAATCTTGCTATCAAATCTATCATCTCCTTTAGTTTCAGGTTGTACTCGTCTTCTTTCATTTTCATTGGGTGAATCAACCAAGAAATCAGCTACCCATGTGAAATACATATGCTTGGAAACAAACCTATGAAGGCAGGGGCGAATCTAGCATTTTCGTTCACCTATGGCGGAGTTCGTTGACTGTTGACCGGTGACCGATGACCGTTGACCGATCAACGATCGTAATAGTCGAAAATATTTTTTTTTTCACTTATTCCTAAGTTTCCTAAAAATCTAAATTCCCAAATCACAATCACAAATCAAAATTATAAGTCATAACTCATAGTTTCAGACAATAATATAACATAAATTCTCTTTTTTCATAATTCATAAATTACAAATTCACAAAAACTAAAAAGAATTTTTTTTTTTAAAAAAAATAGTATGTCATAGGCAACCAGTAATAAGATCAGATTGATAGCATTATGGCAACTAGCCAAGCCAACTAGCAATATTGATTTGATGATTTCAAATTTTCAAGGGCAAGATGTTTGATCATTTCGATACCAGTTTATAAGATCCAGATAGTTCAAGATCTATTCGTGGGGCTATGTCGAGCTTAGTTGTAAGACCTCGTCATTCTGAGGCCAGTTTATAAGACTCCGATAGTTTGAAATCTATTTACAGGATGTTTATTTTCCTCTTCACAAGATGCTTATTCCTGGTTTCGCGAGATATTTATTCCTTGCCTCTCCCTATCATCGAGCCTGGTTGAAGACCTCGTCATTTCGAGGCCAGTTTATAAGATTTCGATAGTTCGAGACCTATTCATGGGATGTTTATTCCCCGCTTCGTAAGATACTTATTCATGGCTTTGTGAGATGGTTATTCTTCGGCTCTTACTATTGTTACTTTCGCCTATCTGAAGCTGCAAAACCTCATCTATTCGAGGCTAAGGTATAATACATTGAAAGTTCAAGACGAGCCACTAGCTCGATAGTCATTCCTCGCTCCGCTAGATGCTCACCTTACGAGATGTTGCATCAAAACTGCATTTATCTTCAAAGAGCTCACCTTGTCTCATCATCGACTATATTGCAGCTGCCTATCTTTCAGAGATTTATTTTTGCTTCAGCTATGTTACATCTACTAATCTTCAGAGAGTTTATATTAGTTACCAGTTCGTAAGGAGAGGGTGGGCTCACCTTAATACCTACGAAGACGAAGCCTTCCATGGCTGGATCAAACACCATGGAGGAAGCCATTGACATGGATGCACCACCCCCATGTAAGGATGTTAGGTTATTATAGCTAATTACAAACTAAGAGCATCGGCTCTTCTCTTAAAGATTCAGAGCATCGCCTCTGCTACTTATACATTCAGAGCATAGCATCTGCTACTTACACATTTAGAGCATCGTCTCTACTACTCAGATTCAGAGCATCGCCTCTGCTTTGCTACTTACAGATTCAGAGCATCACCTCTGCTACTCACATTTAGAGCATCGCCTCTGCATCAGCTTGTCATAACTGTTTATATATTTAGTCTCGTCTCTACATCAACTTCATCACAGTGGCTTATATTCCAAGTCCGACCAACATATTAATATTTAACTCAGACTTGGGGGACTATTGTGATACTGGTATCTTAATATCATTACATTATTATTGCTAGCATATGCATTATATTATTTCTGTTGAGTACGTACCTCACATCACTGTTAGCAAGTTATGACGCATATTATATCTCGAAGAAATTTAAAATGTCATTATTCACTTTATTTTCATGATTAATTTGGGGGGCAAATGGACCCAAACTTATTTTGTATATGTGCAGTGGATATATTGTAATGTATTACATGATTGGTTTAGTCTATATTATAGAGAAGATGCTGTCGAAATTTCGACAAATTATATGCATCTATTTTTCGAGGCAATTCGTAAGCCCTCACTTATTTAGACTAACACACATATTTTCTAAGGCAAATCGTAAGTCCTTATTTATTGAACCTGCTCGCCTATTTGGGACCAAAGCATATTTTTGAGGCAGTTCCTAAGTCCTCGCTTATCGAAGTTATTTATATTTTTAGGCAATCTGTAAGACCTCACCCATTGATATCTTATATTTCGAATCCGACCCGCACATGAATGTACGATTCAGACTTGGTGGACTATTGTTATACCCATAAAATATCTCCTATTGGACTTGGACCTCGCCCATTACCCATTCGGCCCATTTGTTTCTTTATATATATGTGTGATCCATTTCAATTAAGGTATGGTTTCTAACTCTATCCAAATTCCTCTCCCTCTCTTTTTTTTTTGCCCGACCGTTGACTTGATCATCAGAGTGCAAATGGTCGCCGGACCCTTTTCTCATCCGATGGCCTTTGCCTCCTAACGTGGCGTTCCAGTGTGCAGGTGATGTCTAGGTGGAGAGGAGGTGGAAGGAATTTTGTTGGCGCATTTTTTGAGGTCAACACTTTCCTCTAGGATTACTTGGATGAAAAAAATAAATTTTACCATGACTGTCATTGGGATGAAGTAAGGCAATAAGTTAATATTTTTATCTCTTATGCAATATTAGCCTATGTGTTCTTATGTAGGTCCTGAAGAGTGATGCATTAGTTCCACCGGAAAAGGAGTTGCTGGTGGCAGTTAAGAATGGCAATGTAGATCTGACTAAAAAGAAAATTAAACAAGATGATGGTTTTCATTTCATAAGATGAAACTAATGGTTCACTTGCAACTAAGAATGACTGCTCTACAAATAATGAAAATGCAAGCAACGGTTCTGGTTCCGTTTTGGAAGACGAGGACAATCAAGAATTTTTAATATTATTTAATATGATATTAATAAATGATAATGTTATTGCGACAATCGTCAATGATCAACGACCACCCTATCTAACCAGCATTCTTGGACTCTAATAATTAAATCTTTTAAACTTACTTAAATATGTATGGGCGGACCCACGTGGGTCAACTGACCCCGCCAAAAAAAATTCATTTTTTTTAATTCTATGTTTATATCTTCTCTTGTATAACTCGCCCCATAATAGAAAATTAACATTGTGTAAGAAATTGATTCCTTAAAGTCAGTTTTTGATTCCTCAACCATTGAAAGAATTATGTTGCAAGAAGGAGCAATTTTCTTGCTGTTTTTGATCAACTGTTTTCAGTTGGAATCTTCAACCAAAAGGAGCCTTAGTTAGTTAGGTAGTTAAAAACAAACTTAGATACTTCTTTGAGTCTATAAAAGGCTGCATTATGATAGAAAAAAATGAGAGTGCTCGAGAATGCAATGGTAGAAAGTGAGATGAGATACAATTATGAATTCTTGAAATCTGTAAAATCTTTCTGATGATTTTTAGTTTGAAAATCATGTAAAGTCTTGTGTTGAATGAAAGACAGGAAGATTCTTCCTGTTTTAACTCTGTTCCAAAATTCTGCTGGTTAAATTCTTCTGCTGGTTTCTTTCTTCTTCAGACTTAAAGGAAGTCATAAATAGTAAATACCCAACACATTGTTATAACTAACAATTAAAAGAAGGCACACCAAGTCTATAATCTTGCATTCTCTCTTTCCAATTTCAATTTCTTCTTCCTCTTTTTTCTTTTTCGATCGAGCTTTAGTTCGACTTTTTCTTCGTTTTTTTTATTGCTTCTTTTTTCTTTCTCTACCTTCTCTCATTATAAGTTTATCTCTACTTGGCACATGTTTACTATCCATTTCTTATTTTAATTTTATTAGTTTGACTAGAGTATTACAATAAGATATATATTCTCAATACATTAGTTTCAGGTATTTTTATGCACGAAAAATAATTGAATATAGTTAAAGAAGAATAAAATATTGATTTGGTGATTCAATTTTTAGGTAGCCAACTTGATTGTCATAACTCCTATTGAGCTTGACTATAAAGTTTGATGCCTAGATAAGTATATTTATGTAATTCTGTAAACCTAAAAGGTTGTAAAGAAATCAAGTAATAAGAATATGACAGTTTTGTTATGTATATTAAATAAAATTTATGATGAAGATATTATATGACAAATTAAAAATATGAAAAAACAACAAGAAATAATCGTCCGTAGGAGATTTAATATTACATTTTTGTCTTATTTGGCAAAAAAAAAATTCGTATCTAAATTTTGAGCCCATTGAGACTGAAGCCCGGCTTTGCCCCGCAAACATTCAACTTCGAGGAGTAATTTTTTGTTTTTTTAATAATCGTGGATGTCCGAACCAACTTGCACGCACCTTAACTAACCCCATGATTTCGAGGAGTAATAAATTAACATTGGCCATGAATAAATTTGATAATTTGACTTCTACTCTCACAATACATGACCTTTTTTTTTCAGTACTTTTATTCTCAATGACAGAGAAATAGAATTCTAAACTAGACTAGTGTAATAATTTGGTGCTACTTATTCTGGTATTGTACATTCTAGTGTAACTTCTACTTCACCGTCTTTTCCCTGCGAGACCATGCATCAGGTTTCTTCATTAACAGATTACTGTAAAAAACTGAATTTCCAATGTAGCACAATATGGATTAACAGCAAAACAAAAAAGTTTTACACAGAAAGATCAATTATTTTATAGGTGGTGTAAAGTAAGTCCCGAAACACAAATTCCCCACGAAAATGATCAAAAGCATAATTTACTCTGCCTTTAATGAATTTGCAACATCAATGACAAAACGGTATTTAACATCAGTTTTTTCGAGACGCTTCATTGCAGTGTTGATATAATCCATGGAAATGATCTCGACATCTGCAAATATGTTGTGTTTTGCTGCAAAATCGACCATTTCTTGAGTCTCTTTTAATCCTCCACCTCCACTCCCACTTATTGACTTTCTACCTGTAAATACTCTTTATGTTAGGCCATTATTTTCAAATTGAAACGAGTGAGAAACATCGACTGAATTGCTTACCAAAAATCAGAGGTAACATTGGCACCTCGAGTGGCTTTTCTGCGGCACCAACCATGATAAGATGTGAATGAGGCTTCAACAAATTTACCAAGGGTAGAAGGGGGTGAGTAGCAGACACAGTATCAATGATTCCGTCCAACGTCCCAGCTGCAGCCTATTAACACGTCACAAAAACTCAATATTGAACCACCTCGTTTAAAAGTTAGAACTTTTAGAGTTGTAACATTTATTCATATAAATTTCTCACCTCCATAGCTTGTAGATCTCGGCTAACTAAGAATGAGTCTGCACCAAGACGTTCAGTGGCTTCCTTCTTCTTATTAATAGATGTACTGATCACCGTCACCTTGCTCCCGAAAGCCTTAGCAAATTTTACAGCGACATGGCCAAGCCCACCAAGACCAACGACACCAATATTCAATCCGGGCTTGTCGAGTCCATAGTATTTCAAGGGGCTATAAGTTGTAATCCCAGCACATAAGAGAGGAGCACCGGCGTCAAGGGGCAAGCTCTCCGGCCAACAAATAACAAAGTCCTCATCAGCAACAATTATGTCAGAGTAACCTCCATATGTAGCAGTGCCATCAGTGTAACGCGCACCGTAGGTGAGTATAAGTTTCGAGCAGTAATTTTCAAGATCGTTGGCACATTGATCACACTCACGACATGATCCAACCATGCCTCCAACTCCGACTTTGTCCCCGACCTTGAATTTCTCCACCTTGCTACCAACCTCTGTGACTATGCCCGTGATCTCGTGCCTGCAATAAACAGCCCGGTTCAACATGTGAATCGGTTACTTTCCTTTAATCTACAAAAACACATCCTAACCGGCAAAAAAGTAGTTTATTCATTTTGGTGGATTAGATATCCATCTCAGGATACTAATTTCAGCTTAAGTATTGACTAACACAAGAAAAGAAAGTAAAGCTACAGCCTACATACAGGACACTACAGGCAGTTTCAGACTTTGAAACTCCTTATATAAATCTCAATCATTAATCATAACAATACTAGAATGGAAATTGTGTGCGTATAAAGTGGGATTGTGGGGGGAGATCTTACCCAGGAACAATAGGAAACTGAGTTAAGCCCCATTCATTCTTGGCCATATGAAGATCCGTATGACAGACCCCACAATACAGCACTTTAACCTGCACATCACGCTCACCTGTGGCCCTGCAAAAGTACACCAAATCCTTCAAAATATAACCAACAATAAAACGCACAAGTATTACGAAAATATAGCCCAAAAACTAAAGAATCGTGATCTATACCTTCTGGAGAAGTTGAAAGGAGAAAAATGGGCAGATGGGTCTCTGGCAGCCCATCCAAAAGCTTTCTGAGGGTGCTCGGTTTCTGGTGATTTTGCCATTTCTTGAAGGTTTTCGCTGTGAAAGTATTTGATTAAACTGAGAGAGGCAATGGGTGGGTTTCTCGGCAAGTAGGTTTTGTATGGGTTTTAAATAGATAGACTGCAGGATTTCTGAAGCAGACAATGAGGAAACGTGAAGTCAAAAGGTCAAGAATGAGTTTGGAAGTTTTACCCGTCTTTTGTAATGGAACCATGCTTTTTAACAGTGGCGCCAATTGGAGGCGGGGGCGGCCTCAAGAATGAGTTTGGAAGGTCTTTTGTAATAGGACCATGTTTTTTGTCCCGATCATTGAATCGAGACAAAAAATCGAGGCGCCAATTGGAGGGGGGGCAGCCTCAAGAATGAGTTTGAAAGTTTTACCCGTCCTTTGTAATAGGACCATGCTTTTTGTCCCGGTCATTGAATCGAGACAAAAAACCGAGGTGCCAATTGGAGGGGGGGCGGCTGTGGCCGTCGGGGCTTTTCCCTTTGTAATATGAGTTTTGCAATTTGTCAAGGGCCATGTGAGCCCTGGACGAACAGGCGTCCCCTGATGTGGTCTTATCTTTCAAGCAAAACTCTAGTAATAGCATTTAACTTTGGTACTGCTTCTTCACCCACTTTTAGAAAATAAATATCCATCCATCCCTCTTTTAAATTCCATCAGTCACATTGACAAAAAAAACATTCACTTGTGGCAGATGAAAATCCTACTTGTCATTTGAGCAAAATGTTTACACTTTTCTAAACCGTTCCACTAGCCTCATGGAGTGAATTTTATTTGGAACACAAGACTCTGCTGTGGCAATAGTTACAGATTTCTTTCCTGTTTAACAAAGTAAAATTAGTGAAAAAAGTACTTGTTCTTTGAGAGTACTGCATGCGTATTTGTTTGTTGCAAGACCGTGTCTCCGTGCTCATAAGAGACACGGCTCCACAGGAGACACGAGATCGTGTCTCTGCGAACACGGAGACGTCCATATCTCGTGTGCGGAGACATAGGCTTCATGTCAACGGAGACACGAGACTGTGTCTCCCGTGTGCATTGAGACATGGTCTGCGTTCCTCCTTATGGAGACTCCCGCGCATCGTGGAGACACGTCTGTAACTTGAATTTGGCAAATTGTTTCTCTTCAGCAACTTTAATTTGAGCTGGTATATTTGCAATTGAAAAATAACCGTGAATCGAGAGAGAAGTTCATGATGTCCAGTTTAACTAATACACAGGAAAAAATGAAAATAGAACTGATTCATTAATGTCGATAACAAAAATGATACATATACAAGAGATAAGTAAGATAATGATGTAGTTATCATGTTCAATATACATCATTTTTCAACATTCATTAGTTTCGTCTACATATATACAAAAGCACGAGCATGTTTTATAACAAACAAAACAAAACTACAGGACAAACTGTGCTTCTCAAAAGTTTATTTCCAAAAGACACTTCATTCTTCATTTACTCCACCTTTTCTTTTCCAATTAATGCATCTGTACCCAGGAGTTTTGAATTTGTGTTTTCATCACAATCAACCTTTGATGTGGACTAATGTTACGAAGACTTAAATAGAGCTTTCTTCGCTGGAGGTGACCAATCTTCTTGACAGTCTGTGTCAATGATGTTCTCAGCTGGTGTAGCTGCCATAACTTCACAATCATCATTTGTTTGACTTTGTTTTGCTAGATTTTTATGGTCCAAATCTGTGACAGAGATGATGTCAAATTTGTAACTTCATGAATTGAGTTCAGTTTGTGTTGCTTTTAAGTAAAATTCTCTTTATTTATTTATTTATTTTTCATTTTTTGAATGACCCTCTTGGAAGATTGACTGTGAACCCTATATGTTAATCATATAGTATGTACATATGGAAAAATGATTAAGTTAGGTTGAATTTCTTACAAAATTGGTTTGCTCTATCAGGGATCGCGAATTCGTAAACAGCAGTTTTTCAGCGAGTTCACCAATCGCACTTGCATTAAGTGATCCAGTCAAATCTATGAGCTACACATATGCTCTAGCCCTAAGTGAATAATATTCGAGTATTAATAAATGAAGACATGAGGAAACAAAGACATAAGGAAAATGGGAAGATTGATTAGTGATTACTACCGAGGAATAGCTTTAGAATTTAGATTCTTACAAAAAATACAAAGATATGTTTATCCAAAATTAACATTTGATCTTCGATAGCAATTGTTCCAAGCTACGTACCAAGATCTCTTATCGATGGTGTCTGTGGTTGTTGTGTCGTTCACCCAATAAAACTTTCGCTGATCACACAAATTTATAACTGGGTTTATCTTCTTACATACGTATATTTTGGGAAAAGAATGAGAATAGAAGCTACCTATTACCGCTAAGAGGCGTCCCAGAAGATTTTGAATATGAATAAATTTACTACGTACAAATGGAGAAATAGTCATCGGGCTTTTGTCCATGTATGGTTTTTTCAACACCAAATTGTCTATTTTCATGGAATTGTCTTTCATCCTTAGAGAATAAGCTGCTACATTAGTAAGTGTAGCAATGATAAAAAAAACAATGAACTATAGCAAACTTTACATACCATTTTTCCATTCCTTTGACTTCATCAAAAGGTGTATTTATAAAGAAAGTGCTACGAATTTTTGTGGACAATTTCAAACCTAATAATATATCATTATGGAAAACAAAGTAGTCACATAATGTGAAGAACACACTCATAAAATATAGAATATACTAAATACAAACTACAACATACCAAAGAATGATGCAACTTGGAGATGTGTTGAAAATATCACTGATTTTTTCTCAATGTTGTCTGCTAGTAGCACACATTCTCAATCAACAAATGAATCCCAAAGTGTTAGTATCATTGTTTTGAAATTCTTGTCAAGAAGTATTATATCGTGTACCCATGTTTGGCTGCCATCTTTTGATTGAATCAGATGCTTAGGAGTCAATTGCAACTGCAAGTATATCTGAAACAAACGTAAACTTTTGTTAGAATCAGTGTATATTTGTAAACTCAACTACAAATACATATTTGTATTTTTGTATAATTAGTGTATAATTTTATTTGAAGTATGAAGGTGGAGGTTCTTACTTAAATCAGCATCTGTATCCATATATTGTTCAACTTTGTGAAAATGTGTTAGGCGATAGTTTGAAAAAACAAATTCCAGGTTATCATCATTTAATTTTTCAACAAGAGTTTCTCCTGATATTGTCCGTTGGAGATGTCCCATTGAATATTTTTAGTTAGCCATATTGTTATTCACATAAGCTTTTGAGATTGTATAAGTTTTACCGAGAAGAAGCTGAACCTCAAAAGCAGTGATGTTGGAGTTGTATAAGCTAGCTTGGATAGTATTACCCTAGAAAATGAATTTGTATTAATATATTGAGAAGCCTAAAGAGTTTGAAAATGAAGACAATAGATAATAACTAAATTTAAAACCATATTTATAATCAACAAGAGTTAATGAGTATCCATTAACATCAAATGTTGGTACCTTCCGCCTTGCTTTGATGGCTTCGGTGATTGTTTTTCTACCACAATGACCTTAGCTTTCCACTTTTGGTTGTTTGAAACAATTTCTAGTATTTGTTGGTATTTTCCTTCCATTCTAGGGTATATTATATACTGAGAATGGAGGTTGGCTAAAACGAATGTTTACGTGGAAAAATCGGATGAAGCATTTTTATAAAGAAGTGTAGTACGTGTGTACATTAGGTTGTCAATCAAAGTTTATAATATATTTGAAAAAAAATTAGTACTATATCAGGTATGGGCAAGCAAATCAGTTCACTATTTAAATTTCATCAAGGTGTGGGGGTAAGTAAATCAATTCAGTGAAACTTCATCAAGTACAATAATGACCATATATTGAGTAAAAATTAGTATAAGTCATATATGTAAATAAATATGATGACATCTCACTATTACATTTCATTATTAGATGTACAGGTATGTGGTGTAGGTATAGATAGGTTCTAAAGTTACTAGATTGTTGAATATTGTTGAATTATATGAGATTTTTGAATTATAAAAGATCGGTGAGTTATAAAAATGAATATATTATTGACGACCACAAAGAAAGGGATATATTTTTTTGTTACAAGGAGATATTCATAGAATAATGTAAGGATTTTCGTAGTGTGGCGGTGTGCTGAGAAGGTCTAGACCGTGTGCGAAGACCATGGTGTCCCTGGACACGGAGAACGTTTCTTCGCGTCTCCATGGAGATATCATATCTTCGCTGTGCATAGAGAGAGTCTCCTCGTGCGCGAATACATGGTGTCTCTACACACGGAGGTACCTCAGCATACGGAGACACGATGTCTCCACGCGTGTGGAGACTTTCTCCGTGCATCATGGAGATACCATGTCTCCACATGCGGAGACCGTGTCTCCATGAGTCCAGAGACCATGTCTCTGTGCACTATGGAGTTATGGTCTTCGATCTCCGTGCACAGACGGACACCGTCTAAATTGACTATGGTGAGCGGGTGTGTTTAGAAATTTAAAAAATATAGAAAACCCAACAATACCGGAGAGATCAATACAAAGATAGCATTTCTTCAATCTCTCTGCTGTAAACTAATTATATAATAAGTTTCAATTTATCTTTATAAAACTAAATTTGAACCTGAATGTTTGTTAAGTGACCGGTATAAGCATTGCTTAAATGGTTAATTGCTATGTATTGAATCCAAGATTCCATGATAAACAATATTAATTGTACAANAATCCAAGATTCCATGATAAACAATATTAATTGTACAACAAGTATGTAATTTATGTTTGACAGAAGGTTTAATCAAAACTTTTATATTTCCTCTTGTTCTAGCCCTGAATAATGCAACATATAATAGACCATATGACAACAAAGATTCAGGAAGATATAAGCCAACAAAACCTAGAGTTTGATCTTGAGCTTTGTTAATGGTCATAATAAACAAGGACTCACTGGAAACTGAATTCTTGTAAATGGTACTGACTTTTTATCACTTTCAAGTTGAATGAAAGGAATCCTAGGTAAAAACACTTGTTTTCCGCAAAATTCTCCTATTCCAATTTCAACTAAAATCACATTTTGTTTAAAGTCAAGACAAATAAGTCTAGTCCTATTGCAAGTTCAACTAAAATCACATTTTATTGGACGATTTTTTTTGCACAAGTTCATGTGGAGGCATACCATTCGGAGTTAGACTGTTTAAAAAATCTTAACGAATGAATCCTTCACTTTTATCAATGACTCATCAAAACTAAAATATGTAAATTTCTCTCCTAGAATGTCTTTAAGTAATATATTATCTGTTAAATCTACATATTCATTTTTTTGGGTTGAAATAATTCTATTCATCATAATATTTAAGTTGCCACCGTATCTTTGGAAATCGGGAAATACTATGTTAACTAATTCTCTTAATGATTTTAATTCCTCTTTGAAATTGATAATGATGTCTTCAAGAAGCTTAATCATTTGGCATGAATGTTCTTTCTCAATTCTGTTTCCATTCTGCAGTAAATATTTGCAAAAAGGGTCTAATTTAGCTCTCATATTTTGAATTAATGGTAGATGTGTAAAAGAATTCCATAAATGTGAAAAAACTAAACTTGGCCTCATTATGTCGTCTTTGTTCCTCTTTGACAACCGAAAAAATTTGGCGAAAGTCTCCCCCACGCACAATGACTTTTCCACTGAATGATAATTGACATTCAATAATGTCTCTTAACAATTTATCTAAAGCTTCAAAAGCACATTTATACACCATTGTTGCTTCACCCCAAAAGTTTACCAAGTACAGATCGTTTACTTAAAATTTTGAATCGTGAATGTCATGTTTGACCAACAGGTAATAAAGATGCAGCCACACTTGATGATGTAGTTGCTAATGCAATAAGATTTCGAGATCATATAGCAGCAAGTATTGCTTTGTATAAATATGTTTTCCCGGTACCTCATGGACCATCAATAAAAAAAATCCAATTATTACCATTTAAAACACAATTTAGAATAATATCATAAATAATTTGTGCCCTTTATTTACAATGGATGTCTAACCTAACATTAATATTTGTAGTTTCTTCAGCAATCACAGTTCAAACATATCATCATCGTTGACAGTAAAATCACAATATACCAATCAGTAATCCTTTATACTTTTACAACATTCTCTAGCAAAGATTTTATACGATGTAAAGCTTTGATCTCAACATCGTGTTGTGTTGGACCTTTATGTAAATAATCTTCTAGCATAAAATATTTAAATTTATCCCACAAAGTTCTTGGACTTGTTGGGCTACATAAAGTCAACACGTTGGCAAAGAGTCGGCACAATACTATGGGCATTTGATAAGTAATTGTTTCAGTTAAACATATCCCAGAATAATTATTTCCATTAAGAAGACCATGGAAAAGTGCTGCTTCACGATAAGTAGTTAGAACAACACCATTAATTGTTCTTAAATCCTCAAAAGATTTTGTCCTTTTATATGATTTAATAATACTCGTAAAAAATATCTCTCACCCTCTGATGGATTAGCAGTGACTATTCGACCAATAATATTTTTCTATTTTCGAGGAGTCCAAATTCGCATGGATGCATCCCACACAAAATGTGTAGGAAATTCTTTGTAAAGTCCTTGCCTTTTTATTTGGCATATTCATTTTTAAAAAAATTAGTTAACATTGTTCGGTGAACAAAGTCTTTATTTATAACTTTTGATAAATCATCTGCATTACTGTATGTAACAAATTGAGCATCTTTAGTATGTAGTTGTAAGGAAACTACTACAGTAGATATATCAAGTAAATCAAAACTAAATACCCTCCATATAGCTTCAGGGGAAGATATCTTGGTGATTTGTAATCTCATCAATGAAATGCTCATTTGTTACTTTATTCAAAGTAAAATGAATCCGATCATCCCCTTTATATACGTACTTGTATAAATATTTAACAACTTTAATAGAAGAGCATATCTCTACATTAATGTGACAATCATATTTAGCTAAATTGTAAGGATTGTATGGTACAACCCATCTATTGGCTAATAACTACCTTTTTACTTTAACACTTATACCATCATTGCGACGCTTATAAAGTGGGAATGAATCATTACCTAGCAAAGTATGTTGAATGTATTCCTTTTGGTATTTATTTTTTCATACATTATTGTTCTCCATGCAAACATTGTTAGGATTCAAACGTTCACAAGGACCACTCATCATATATTTCACAACAACATCATGTAAGTGAGGGTATTTATTTCGATCTGGTATTTTACACGAGACAATTTTGTCAACTTGTGAAGGGTTTCTAAGCTTCAAACTTTGTTTAAATATCAGAAGGAAATGAGCATGATGTAATCCTCTTTTTTGGAATTCAAACATATAAACATATGCAGCTATAGGACCTAACAATTATCTCTTAATCAAATCTATTTTCAATTCTTCAAGCTTGGCACGAAATATGCGTACTACCAAATCTGACCTATTTTGTACTTAAATCATTATGCTTTTCACGTTTTATTCTAGTCCAATTTGGATTACATGTCATTGTAAAAAGGCATCAGGTTTTTCATATCTCTGAACTAAAGACATTGCATCAATATATCTTTTAGTCATATTTCTAGGACCACCAATAAATTCAATGGGCAAAGCTATTGATTTTCCAATTTTATAACCTCGATTCTCACCATTTTGTATATTGTCTATAATTTCCTGATAAAGTTCAGCTCTTATAGCTCTTTGATTATTGTGAAAAAAAGTTTAATCTTGCAGTCTCAATTTTAATATACACGTCCACTACATATTGCTGTAAAAGTCTGCCAATATGTAGAAGCACATAATTGTTAGACCTAATTTGAATTTTGTAATAGTAATACTCCCAACATGATACAACAAGTCGTTTTTTCCGTGCCTTTAAAACTACAAAAATTTAAAAACAATGAAAAATGAGCCCAAAATAAATAAATTATTTACTAAAGAGGAAATCACTATTATTAAATATAATAAATAAAATGTACCATGATCTTCTATTTCCAAAAGTTGATCTGCTGAATTCATGTTATTAACATCTACTGAATTTTGAGTGACTTGAACTCATGAAGCGTTGAGGTTTAACTTTTCAATACCTTCATGCCATCTAGGTTCTCCATAGGGGAAAAGTAATGAATATTGAAGTGGATCATAACAACCATAATAGCATTGAACTTTATATGCATTACCTGAATGTCCATAAATTAATAAATCTCGAAGTAGAATATTTGCAGATGGGCCTTCATCAACTCAAACTACAGCCACTTAGTCTGATGTTGGCATGTTAAAATGAAGATCCATATGCAAATATTCGAGATCCATCTACAGCCACTTTGATCGAGACATGGATTACACCTCAGTAATATACAACATAATTTTATATTAGTAACTTCACGTAATGATCGAAAGAAGTAACAAAATGGATATTTTTTTAAAAAAAATATTTATCAATTTTCTTAAATTTAATTCACAAAACTTTTCTAAACTGTTGAGTATATTATGAATCTCGTTTTCAGCATCGTAGAAGTATAACTGTAAATATGCAGGATTCCCAACAATCAGTACAAGTGGGTTTATGAAATGGTACACTTCGCCTTGAACTCTGAAAGTACATATATACCTTTATTATTTTTACACAACTTTCTATTATATTTAACACCAAACGAAGTGAATACGAAATGATTGTTGAAACTATGAACAACTTTTTTAAAAGCGAGAGCCTCTTTTGATTTAGAAGTAAATAAATCATATAATTCAGGAGGCATATTATGTAATTGTAATTTCACTTTTCCATCACAACAACAAAAGCCCTTGCTTTCTCTATAATTTTTTTTTGCATCACAATGTGTACAAATTGTACTAGATGGCCAGACATAAGCTTCAACATGAATACTTTCGGTATTAATTCTTTCAATACATTCATCATTAAAATGAATATTTGATACACATTCATATCGCACATGATTACTTTAATGCGGATTTTCAATAACACTGTTTTCATGAACCATAGTATAACCTAACAAGAGGAACAAGGAAAAAATGGTTTTAAAAAGATTGTCAAAGGAAAAGATAAGATAAATATGTATAACACGATGGCAATGGCAATGACAATGGCAATGGAGGCAGTTTTTTAAAAGGTTGATTTTGTAAACAATTCAATAGTGGGAAAAATATTGTATATAAGCATAATACTAAACTAGAACAAAGGAAAATTGAAGTGAAAATCAAAGAGTTTCATTATTAGAATCTATGTTGCAAGCAAGGATAAAGAAATAAATTAAAGAAGAAAATTAATAAACATACATAAAACTATAGGTAATGAATTGAATGTAATAGTAATGAAACGTAAAAAAATATTGGACTTATAATATAACAAAAGGTACCCTGAATCTTTGTATGTATATTGACTTCTTGACAAGCACTTGACGAATAATTTTCTTACACAATCACTGCATTTTCTCCTGCACAATTTTCATCTGAAAAAATTCAATCAAAATGATAATATATGGAAAAATGTGTGCAATAAGTTGAGCCTAAGTTATTAATGAAGACAAACATGTTAATCTAAAGCTCTGTGCACATCGATTAGGTTGCATTTCATAACTACGATTTTTCGACCGAACATTCTCTGCTTGTGTAGAAACATGCTTTCTTTTTTATTGAGCACGGCTGTTATTAAACCAATCGCGAACATTTTTTTTTTCAGAGATATGAGTGTGCAACGATAATCGAGAGACTATTTGCACAATTTCTACATTTTTTGGAGTTTTATTTCCTCCATCAAATATGTGTTGAAGAATATCAAGCTGTGCAGATGTAAGGATCCAGCATTTTCTTTCCATCCTGACAAATAATTAACAATACAAATGTTTGTAACTTTAGAATTTGATGGTTAAGAAAAGCTTACATTTCAAAATAAAAAGATACTAATCTTGATTCTAAGTTAGGAGCAGTTAGGATTCTAAGTTTCCCAGAGACTATTAATTGCCTCTCCACAAAATACTCAACATTTTTTCTTTTAACATCAAGTTGATTTCATAGGTTTTGTCTTAGCAAAAATATATACTACTTTACTAATGTGATTATCTTTGCATTTTCTAAAATCTTACATAAATTGTTTTTTATTACAGTTTCTCTAAACATTGTGAGAAGCTTTCACTCTACTATTAAATTTAGTTATGTAAGTTAGTAAAGATACATAATAAGTATAATGAAGCCATACAGCTATGCTTGAATACAAAATGCAGAATTAAACTTTTAATTATCTCAGTAATCAAAACCGATTTCTGTTAAATTATGTAAGTTAGTACATGGAAAGATAATGAAGCCATTGTCACTTTTCTAACTAATTCCTGCCAATTAGTTAACA
>CAIGRS010051608.1:0-13386 GCA_903798395.1 Fraxinus floribunda | reverse complement strand
GTTCAAACTCAAAACCAGGATTATTTTTTGGACTTTCTTGGGATCTTCAATCCTTGTGTAGTGTTCGTTGCTACGTGGTTCTCATCAATTTGGGCTGCCAATAAAGTGTCTATGCACCGATAATGGAGGAGAATACATGTCTGATCAATTTCTAAATTATTGCAGAGAACATGGCATTCGACGTCAAATGACTTGTCCAGAAACTCCACAGTAAAATGGAGTTGCTGAGTGCAAGTTGGCACATCTCACATCCATGTGCTTGTCATGGTTGCATGCAAAGAACCTTCTGAGGGAGCTATGGGCAACAGCTATTCAATTAGCTTGTCATGTCATAAATCATCTACCTCCGTAGCTAGGGACATAATCATCTCCCTTTGAAGCACTATACCACCACAAACCCAATGTGAGTTACTTTCGAGTCTTTGGTTCAGTTTGTTATGTCCATGTTTCAAAAACTAATCGGACTAAACTTGACCCAAAGGCAAGGCGTTGTATTTTTGCTGGTTATGACACTCACAAGAAAGGATGAAGATGTATGGGTCCAGAAACAAAGAAAGTTGTTATTTCTCGTGATGTGGTGTTTGACGAAGTTTCATCATATCTGATTGATGCAGATACAAATAAAGGTTCACCTAATTTTTGCCTTTCTTTGGCTATGATACATCCAGCGAAAGGGGGAGCAATACTACTCCTTCTGGAGAAAATATTCAGCAAGATGAGATTATATGGACTGCTATTCAAAGGTCCTTTAGACAAAGAAAGCAACCTGATTATTTAACTGACTATGAAGTTCAGTTAAATCATTGATTTGTTGAGTCCTGTTTTCTGATGGAAGATTCATGTGATAATGAACCTAAGTTTTACAACGAAGCTAAAAGGTATTTCTAAATGGGAAGAAGCAATGCGGGAGAAAATATCAGCTCCAAACAAGAACTGCACATGGGAGCTTGTTCCGAAGCCAAAGAATGTTGAATTAGTTACTTGTAAATGGGTTTACAAGTTGAAGAAAAGGGTTCATGGTACTATCGATAGTTATAAAGCTCGTCTTTTTGCTCGTGGTTTTTCTCAGCAATATAGTCTAGATTATGAGGAGACTTTCAATCGTGTTGCTAAAATGGTGATGATTCGAACAATTATATCACTGGCTGCTTACAAAGGCTGGAAATTGTGGCAATTAGACGTAAAGAATGCATTTCTTTATGGAGCAACCACATGGATTCATTTCTAAGGAGTTTCCTGATTATGTGTGCCAACTCAAGAAGGCTTTGTATGGCCTCAAGTAAGCTCCACGTGCTTGGTATGGTAAAATCGCTCAATACCTTGATTTTTGTGGTTTTAAGTCTTCAAGTGCAAATTCAAGTTTATTTGTTAAGAAAACATCCTCAGTGTGCACAATGCTCCTTCTTTATGTGGATGACATGATCATTACTGGTGATGACTATGCTAAAATAACTCGTCTTCGAGATGCTTTGTCCCTTCGATTTGAAATGAAGAGTTTGGGAAAGGTTAGTTGTTAACTTGGCTTGGAGGTTAAAAGGTCAGATGGATATTTTCTCTCTCAAAAAGGATATGCAACAAGTTTATTGAATCGTTTTCGTATGGGGGAGTCAAAGGTAATGACTACTCCTATAGAACCTTGCTTGAAATTAACTAAAGATGAAGGAAAACTATTAGAAGATGCAACACTTTTTCGACAGCTTGTTGGTAGTTTATTCTATTTAACTATTACAATGCCTGACATTTCATATTCTGTAGGAGTCATCTGTCAGTTTTTGGATAAACCACGTGAGAGCCATTTGATTGCTATAAAGAGGATTCTTCTCTATGTAAAAAACACTCTGAATTTTAGGTTATTGTATAAATAGCATGCATAATCTCTTTTGACTAGTTTTGTAGATGCAGACTGGGCTGGTGATGTGAATGATAGGCATTCCACAACAGGGTATTGTTTTAATATAGGTTCAGTAGTAGTCTCGTGGTGCAGCAAAAAGCAAGCTAATGTTGCTCTTTCAAGTTGTGAAGCTAAATAAGTAGCCGCTACTATGGCCACTCAAGAGTGTATTTTGCTTAATAGGCTTATTCAAGAAATGTTCTCTATCTTGGATTATCCAGTTCCCATTCACCGTGACAATGAAAGCGCAATTAAGCTTGCTGGAAATCCTGTGTTTCATGCCCGCACAAAACACATTACCATTTCGTTCGAGAAAAAGTTTTGACTCGGGACATTCAGCTGTAGAAAATACGAACCGAAGATCAAGTTGCTGATATATTTACCAAAGCGCTTGGCAAAGCAAAGTTGGCAGTGTTTCAAAGTGCTCTTGGTGTTGTTGACAGTAAGTTTGCACTTAGGGGGAGTGTTGCAAATTAGTGAAACTTACTGTCATAGTTGATGAATTAGGCTTTGCAAATTAGTGAAACTTACTGTCATAGTTGCTGAATTAGTCTTTGTTGAATTAGTCTTTGCAGAATAAGTCTAGTTTGTTTGAAGTTTTCCATTTATTTAGGAAGCTGATGGTAATTTTCTTTTATTTAGGCGTTAGTGGTTTTTATTTAGGCAAATAAACTCAGAAGACACGTTTGTGTTGGTTGAGATATTTTAGCGCATTTTTTAGTATTTATAAAGTTGTAATCNCATTTACTAAGCATTCTATCAGCCACGGGAGATTTACCATTAGATTTACACGCAAAATAGTCTAAACGGAAATAAAAATATAATTTAGATAAGCAAATTTGAGTGATAAACGTGAAAAAAAAGAAAGTAGAATTGGATTATCTCGGTAAAAAAAAAAATTCCCTTCAATTGTACAAGAGGTACCAGTTGTTTGGTAATAAGAGCGTATTCGGTAGAGATTAAAATCGGATTAAAATTAAAAAATTAGATGTTATTGTTGACTTTTATTAGACGAGTGAGACCCAATAACGATCATATTTTCAATTTTTATTGAATTTTAATTGTTACCACACAGGCTCCGAGTAATAAAAAGTTCAGTTTCAGAAAATCATCTCTGCTTTCTCTTTTTGCTGCTGCTTGTCTTTAATATTTGGGTCACTAAGAGCTTCTAACTTCACCAATCTATATTATACTGAAGTAAGAAATCTGCCACTTAACATAGAAAAATACGTAACACTTATAATAAACGACAGGAAAGTAAGTTAAACTTTATTCTAACTGAGCAATGGGGTCGAGAAAGGATCTATTGAAGCAGATTAATTAATGCGATGCATTGAATCTAATAACCATGAAGAGGTAAAGTTGACTTTTATGCAATGGAATACCTTGGGAGCTGCTATACTGCCAGGGCAGTGAGTTGTCCAGAGGAAAATATTAATTATCATGGTTTAACTACCAAAGAACGTGTTTGCTTGTTCAAAAATTTGAATCTTCGAAAACTTCTTGTTGATAGAATCAAACAATGGCTTAATTTTAAAGAGAAAAGACAAAAACAAGTACGTTTACTACAATTGTTAGATTAGTTAGATCGCACAAAAACTTCTGAACCGTCAGATCGAATCACATTGACTACATGTCACAACAAAAGAAATCTACATCATCACTACAACGTCATTCCAACATATGCTTTATTTATGTACTAACTCGCCTTCTTAACCTAGAACAGCACAATTTTCTTCATGAAAAGTTGACTTTCAGCAGAAAAAATTCACTAGTTCAAATGGATGAGGTAGAGATGCAATTATTGGAGTATGCTAGAATAGGAGACATCAATGGCTTGTATTTCATGATCCAGCAGTATCCTAAATACTTGGAGAGTTTCGATGAAATCCAATTCGTCAATACTCCCTTGCATTTAGTGGCTGCAGCAGGGTATACAAATTATGCCATTGAAATCATGAATCTAATGCCATCTTTTGGTAGGAAGCTCAACAGCGAAGGTCTGAGCCCACTTCATCTCGCCTTACAAGAAAACCGTGATGAAACCGTTAGAGCTCTGACATCACTTGACAAAGGACTTATCCGTGTCAAAGGACGGGAAGGGATGACTCCATTACACTATGCTGCCAAAACAAATCTAGTCGATCAATTAGCAAAGTTTATTTATGATTGCCCGGATTCCATCGAGGATTTGACTAACAGGTTCCAATCTGTGGCACATGTTGCATTGGAAAATAACAATTGCGAGGCTTTTAATCTCATCTTGGGGTGGCTCAGAAGGAGAGGAAGAGAAGATGTGCTGAGATGGAAGGATGTGGAAGGGAATACAGTTTTGCATATTGCAGCATTGAAAAATCAAGTCCTGGTATATTCATTGTTCTTTGCTTAAACTAATTTGTTTTAGATCTCGTTTACCTGCTATGCTGCTTATTTATGAATGTGATTTTTCTGAGAATGTTTGATAAAAAAAAAAAAAATAAATTTATGAGTCCACGAAAAAAATTATTTCACTTGAAGAATGTGTGATTAAAAATATTTTTGAAGAAAAATGTGATTTTAAGAATCCGGGCCAAAATGGGCTAGTTTTTCGTTTGTGATTCTTTTACCATATATATGCAGGTAGTGAAAAGGTTGGTCCACCTAGTACAAATAAATAAAAAGAATTATGCGGATATGACTTCTCTAGACATTGCTGAGAGCAAAGAAAACAAAGATGTCAAAGAAGTTTTACATCGTGCACATGCCAAAAGGGCTCAAGAACTGCCTGAATTTACCCTAGTACAATATTTGTGCTCACCACAGGGATTTATAGAGCGAGTGTTCAGAAGTTTTATTCTTGTGCGGAAGGATTTGTCTGTTGATATGCGCAATGTCTTGTTACTGGTAGCTGTATTGATTGCTACTGCTACATATCAAGCTGTATTGAGCCCTCCAGGTGGAGTCTATCAAGGAGATGCCAACACTAATAACACTGTGATCAAAGTTGCCAGAGCAACCATTCCAATTATACATCCGTTGAGGGAGCGGCAAAGAAGCCGCGTTGGTAAAATGGTCATGACAAAGAGCGTATACAACCAGTTTATGCCTGCGAATACAGTGGCTTTCATTCTTTCACTTTCAGTGATAGTCTTCGTGCTGCATGCTCGCCTTTACACCATAATCTTGCATGGTTGCCTCATATTTCTTGCGTATGGCTACCTCACTGCCATGGTTTATATATCGGATTCTTCTAATATTTCTCGTCTTCTATTCATCCTTTCCTGGTTCGCAGTAGTCATTGTTTTTGTGTTGAAAATGAAGTACTATCTGGTGAAGGCTTTGTGTGTGGCCGGGCGTCGGGCTAACATATGCAACCTTTTTGACAAACTTCCCCAAGAAGTCTCTATGATTAAGTACATAAGAAGGATGGAAATGCAATACAGAGTACTCAGAAAGTAAGTCAGCATACTGCATAGCTATAGGAGACAAGAGCCAAAACCCTCAAATACTAGTGACATTTCATTTTGTTGTTTCTGTATTCACTTGTCATGTTTTCTTTATGTATTCATTGGTTTGTATCATCTTTTGGATCACAATTAAGAAGTTTTGAATATAAATTTAGCCCTGTTTGGTACACATTAAAATTTTCATTTTCATTCATCTACTCATTTTCAACAACACATTTTCCATCAATATACTAATTCAGAATACATTCTTCCAAAATAATGTAGCTCATACACACCCTTGATTCTTGTGCAAATCATATTTTAAGCTAGGTGTTTATGAAATTTTACAAGAGTTGCTACTGCACACACTATACGGAATGTTTCAAACTTTTATGCTTCATCTAGGGTGTGTTTGAGCCACATTATTTTGGAATAATGTATTCTAAAATAGTAGATTGAGAATGTGTGGTTGAAAAAGAAGGAAAAATTATTGATGTGATGGAAAATATTATTTTATTGAATAATGTGTGGTTGAAAATAAGTAGAAGAATGAAAATGAAAAATTTAAGATGTACCAAATAAGGGCCTAGTATGAATTCAATTTGAGGGTGTGTTTGAGCTACATTATTTTGGAAAAATGTATTCTGGATTAGTAGATTGATGGATAATGTGTAGTTGAAAAAAATGAAAAGTTATTGATGTGATGAAAAATATTATTTTATTGAAGAATTTGTGGTTGAAAATGAGTAGAAGAATGAAAATGAAAATTTTAATGTATACCAAACAATAGTT
The DNA here is from genome assembly GCA_903798395.1 of Fraxinus floribunda. NCBI lineage: Eukaryota > Viridiplantae > Streptophyta > Magnoliopsida > Lamiales > Oleaceae > Fraxinus > Fraxinus floribunda. The sequence continues at coordinate 7,278 of CAIGRS010051608.1, read as the reverse complement.
GAATATGAGACAGTTGAGAACAAGGAATTCCTTTTGTAAGTGATTAACGTTTATATGATACCTAGGTATTTATTTAGTGTAGAAATATGACACGCTTGTGAAAATTGGATGCATGTATGGAATTGTTACCGAAGACCCTTAGCTTGTGTTTGACACCCATTTTGGGGAAAGAATAAATTCTGGAATAGTGATTGATAGAAGAATGTGTGGTTAAAAAGTAAAGAATTTTTTTGAATTTATGTGTAATATTATTTTATTGATAGAATGTATGGTTAAAAGAGAGAAATAGAATGTGTGTCAAACAATGGCAGTTGTTGCTTCATTTACAGTCTGCTTGAATATTCAAATTTGAATCCTTTGTGATAATCTGGGTTCTTAACATGCAAAGATATAATGGCCAAGTATTATAATTAGAAGTTTCAACCCTTAAATATTGCAATAATAAAATTAACTCAATTCTACATTTTTAAGTATTTATCTGAATTCAATCACAAGGTCAGGTAGATATATTAATAACCCACAACTTAATATCAAAAGCTCACTTCTATCACTATGTTTGACAAGCTATCTCGAGCAGCAGGTTTAATCATTTTTCGATTCAAAAGTTATGTTGTGAAGTCCGGAATGAACTCTTTAAAAGGTCACTATACCCTGACACAATATCCTCGTCCATCATAAAACGAGTCGAAAACGAGATGTAAGTTGACATTAAAAATTGAGACTTTAAAATAATGTATACAACCACAATCAAAACATATCTAAGAATTTTAGAAAATAAGGTTTAACTCAAATGGAAAGAGTAAAGTCTTTCTAGGTTATTAGAACAAGGTTCGAACCTCCTTTCCGGAGCAAGGTAAAATCTTTTGATCCCCTAAAAAACAAGAAAAATATGTATAAAAAATATCTCAAAAACTTAACCATGCGAAATCATATTCATCATAATATTTGATGTTATAAAGTTAAGGTATCACCACGTCAAACAGTGTTAATTATTACATATAATATTTGTTTACATTTTTCTGTACTCCTGAATTATTCATATTATTGGTCTAAAGTTAATTTAAAATGTCATAAAAATCATCCAATTTAGAATCAAATATCAACATACATCAAAACAAAGGACAACATCGCAAACATAATTTATTTTTAATTATATTAGGACATGTTTGGTATGAGAATCATGTTACTCATCCTTGTTCGGGACAAAATTCAGCTCGCCCTGCTAATCTCATAAAATGGGGAATCCTTGACAAGGCTGGGCTAGACATAGCATTCAATTTTGACATTCCTAATCACCAGTTATTGAGTCTCAACAAATTCAGAATTAGACAAATAAAAGAAGAAGACCCTAAAAATATGTAGAAGGAAAAAAAAAAAAAGGCTTCTACTGGTGTTGACCACTGAGACCTACACTTAACTGCACGGAATCATTCCCCATTATCCTACTTTGGACTAAAAGTTAGATACATTTTTAGATTAGGTTTCTCAATATATTATACACAAAGTTAAAGCAAAGTCATCGTTCATTCAATCCGCACCACCTTCCAGAGATTTTGTTTTGTATTCCTCTGCTGTCGTCACCATCATTCTCCGATTCTTCGCTTAAAGGTTCGTCTTTTTTTTAAGATTATGTTTTATGTTGTCACGTTAGTGTGATATGTTGATGATTTCATGTTTACTTTTTAGAGCTAAGGATTCTGATTTCATCAAGATGCTTTTTTTTTTTTTTAAATATTTTTTTGGGTTTCGATTTTACTAATATCTTGATGGAATTTTTATGAGGCAGTGAATTAATTTATAATTCCATTGATGAAATTTATAGAGCCCTGAATTTATTATTATTAATTTTTTTTGTCAAATTTGTTGGTTTTTGTGTTTTACTAATATGTAGATGGGATTTTCCCGAGACATTTAATGGAAATCAGAGATAGTTTTATTTGTTAATTAATCTATATTTCCATTGGTGGAAATTTATATCCCAGAAAGGATTTTTTTTTATATTGATGTTAATGAGATGATAGTTTTTTCGTTTTTTATTTTTAAAATAAATAATTCGACTATTCGAGAATGTAACTTTTTGCTTTGAGGAGTGATACAGTTGGAAACTTGGAATGGCAAAGAGTTCGTTCAAGCAAGAACATGATCTTGGTTTGTACTTTCTTTTGATGAATTGGATTTTTTATTTCTTCATTCATATCTTATGGGGAAAATATAAGCTGTTACATTGTATATTTTTCAGAGAAGAGGCGTGCTGAAGCTGCTAGGATTAGGGAGAAGTACCCTGATAGGATTCCGGTGGGAATTCAGCAGTTTGATTTAAACATCTTATTTCATTTCAACCTATGTATAAAAATTTGGAATATGCAGCAGACCAAAAAAAGTCGGTCATGACTATAAGCTAACACTTACTCATCAGTAGCATTACAAAGTGGAAATAGGACTGACAAGTAAAATGGTTATATTTGTTTTGTTGAATTGTAGTTGTAGGTGATTGTTGAGAAGGCAGAAAGAAGTGATATTCCCAATATTGACAAGAAAAAGTAAGTATTGACTCTACTATTGGATTTTGGTAAATTTATCATAATATTTATGTGATATTGCATGTCCGTTAAAAAATGTTGGTTCAACATAGCTGAATATAACATCAACATGCTTTATTGATAAAGGCATAATTATTCATGACTGTCAAAATAACAATTTCTTTAGTGGTCTTGGAGTATTGCTGACTTTCTTATACCTTTTTGATGTTGCTGTGACACTTGAAAATCTGACTCGTAATCAGTTGTAAGATTTGCAACTTTTGAAGAACTTTTTGGCACCTGATCTGATCAGTTGAAATGTCTTGCCAATATTACCCATCAAAGTTTCTCGGACTGCTCTGTTTTGAGCTCTTTTTCTTTTGTACTATATGCAATATTGCAATTTAATGACTCATAATCGAGGCAATTTGATCTTTACACGAAGTCCCTGAATCCATCCATTTTTTATGCATCAAGATACATTTAATTTTAGTTGTCGTAAAAAGATTCTGAATTAGAGATCCATATACGTGTTCTTTCAATTTCATCACATTCATGTGCATGACCTTGTGGAAATAGAATTATGACTTCCCTGAATTTGAACTTATGATTTAATAGGATAGCAGCTTTGTTCAGACACAAAATTCACGTACAAGGAAAATGTTTGAAAATTACTTCCAGACGGTATGCTGAGACAAACTTGCGTAATATCTATATGGGTTGACTGCTCCCACTATGTTGTTGCTGGTAAATGGTATTTCTTGGTTTTGATGTTGCAAAAGTAAAACATTCTTTATGAAGATCTGATACTCTTTTTAATTCTTCGACCTTGCAAGAAAATTTACTCTCCGTATATGTTGGAGTTTGAACGAATAGAACTTCTTTTTGCTTGGGGCGAGTTTTCTTTCGTGTTTTTTTTTTTCTTTCATGATTTGGATGGCTTATTTTTGTTTTGATGGTTTTGGTTTTTCGATACTTTACTTGATGGGCTGATTCTAACAGGGGGCTTGGACTCCCAACTTTCTCGCATTCAAGATAATAAAAGTTATAGAATTATTTTATTTAGTGTTGAAAAAATTACAGGTATCTCGTCCCAGCTGATTTGACTGTAGGGCAATTTGTTTATGTGATTCGCAAAAGGATCAAACTAAGTGCAGAGAAAGCAATTTTCATATTTGTTGACAATGTTCTGCCACCAACAGGTTAGCTTAATATTTTTTATCAAACAACATAATGTATTTGCATGAGGTAGTACTTGGGCCCTTAAACAATTATTCTTGGCATTTGGGTCCCAAACATTTCAATTCTGTGCTAAGTCAGGTGTGGTGCACTGAACTGAACTACTTTTTGAATGGAAAAATTGGTACACAAAAACTCTGATTCTCTCTACAGTGACACATAGAAAGGAGGTTCGCCCTAATACCCTTTATATACGGGAGAATAATAGAGTGGCCTAATGCATGCGCTAGCTTCCCAAAATGCCCCTATAACACATGTTTTTCCAATGTTGAACCACAGTTGTAGGGAAAAGTGTACAGTATATCATGGCTTCACATCCAACACAGGGTTGGCTACCTCAGATGTAATTTTTCCTTTTTGATGCTACTGAAATATGTTACCGACACCTTGCTTTTGTGCTCTTTTCAGGTGCTCTTATGTCTGCGATATATGATGAAAAGAAAGACAAAGATGGTTTCCTCTACGTAACCTACAGCGGAGAGAACACATTTGGGAACTTTGTTGTACCGTAGCCTTCATATTCCAGGCTTCAGTCTGTTCCGCTATAATTTCTGCCATTATATCGTGTTAATAATATTTGTTGCCGTGCCTGTCTTATGAAGATATTACTGGTTGAAAGTATATATATCGTGCATTTGTATAGTTTTTGTGTCTTGGAAGGTACTGAACAATGTTGACATTTCTGATCATTTGATTTCAATAACTAATCGAACTAATGTTGATGTCATGCGTGGTTTTAATTTGTTTACAGTTTTGGAGCTTTTGAATCTATAATATGGGGTTATGGCATTATTTACAGTTTAGATAAATTATTGTTCTTGCAAATTGTGAACTTGAACAGGCGGAAATAAATACCTATAGTTCCTCTTGTTAATTGTGATGCCTTGCAAGTGTGATATATGGCGGCCTAATTAATACAATGCAGTTTTGGGATGGAAATGGATGACTTCCAGATTGGTCATTACCACTCCCCGTCCTGTCGGAGATTTCCAGGAAATAGGGTGGGAGCGAGGTGAGGTAATAATTAATTTAATTTTTAATACTATTTTTCTTTTTAAAATAAAATATAAAAATAAAAAAGATACGGGGCGGTTCGGAAAATTTGGAATGAGGATCATGTTTCTCGTACATATCCTATTGACAAATAGGTTGGGGGAGTGGGGGATTTTCACATCTTTAGGACATGTCATGGATGAGAAATTTTGTCATCCCTAAGAATTTTCACTGTTTTCTATAATTTACTCATGGCATGCTTGGTGCACTGCTCATGACTGTCATATATTTCTTTTGTTCGTCATTCGAGTTTTGTTGAGTAAGATATAAAAGATGGACTAAAATATTTACTCACGAGTGGACAAGCTCTACTATTTTGACTTACGCCTTGTCGTTCACATTGGTTCCCCTTGATTTGAATTAACAAGCAACAAAGGCACATTGAGAAAAGAAAACCCTATTGGGCACGAGTCCTAGGACATTAACGAGCACGTCACAACTCAAGAGATCAATGATCGAGGTTCCGATGAAGTCAAGAATGCAATGCTCTAAAACGATGCTAGCTTGATATTCATTGTTCTATAAACGTGATCATAGAGGTTAAGTTCTTATAAACTCTTATGACTATCACAATTTTGTATAAATAGAACAATATTTCACTACTCTGCACGATTGATCGAATTTGAGATATATTTGTACATTACATTTCTTCCACATGGACATTGTTCATGTATGTATTACATCAAGCTCTCTCGTATGTATTTTAAGTTTCTCATTTTGAAGATCGACGTGTGAAATGCAAATTTTGTTTTGTGGAACTGGAGTAATTCACAAGTGGAAGTAGTTTTTATTGTGATTGTCAAAAGGGTCTCTTATAAAATGCATTATTATTTATCCACACATTTTGTGAGAACCACAAATACAACACATTTATTCATCGTTCATTTCTATCTATTTATATATAAATCGTTTATAAATACTTTCCAAACATGCCCTATATATTACATTGAGTCCATTCCCGTTTTGGGCAAAATTTTCTTCTACATCGCTAAACTTTTAGTAAAATCTCAATTGGGTCACTAAACTTCAATTTATTTTTAAGCAAGCCAATCGACTTCAATTTAGTTTTAAATAGACCATTGAAGTCCAATTTTAGTATTATGCTTCATGACTTTGCAACCGGTCATCTCCCAATTGAAGATTGCTTAATTTATAATCGCAATGACTTTTCCACGTTATCGTCGTCAATGCCGGTTCTGTGATTTTGGGGGCCGGAGGCAAACTTCCTAAATTAGATCTCCCAAAATTGTATTATGCATGCAAAATATATTTATATTACGGTATCAATTATGAACTTAAAATTATAGAAAATTATAGCTTTTATTTTTAAAAAAAATAGAAAAAATGGTCAAAGGACAAAAAAACTCTTAGCTAGGCCAAAAGGTTAATTACCACTATTCTCACGACAGGAATGAAGTATTTTTTTAAAAAAAATAAAAATGCGAGGCCCCTTTTCATTTTTGAGCCTGAGGCATGGGCCTCACTTGCCTCTGCCCAAAACCAGCTTTGATCGTCGTGGACATGTCAACTTACCCACAAGCAGCATCATAAAAGTGTTAAAAAATTTTAAAAAAAAATCCACCTTTCAACCTTTTAATTTGAACACATTTTCATTACCTCATTTTATAATTTTATAATTGTTAGCTAAGAAATTTCTTTCAATTTAAAAGACAATTAGTGATGGAATCCGATAGTAATGATATTTGATACTATACTGATTTTTAGTGGTTCCAGTTGAGGTAAATTAAAGTTTAATTATATCATTTAGGATTCTACTAAAGTTCAAAGAGTAGATGACATTTACCGAATCTTATCCCAACTGGTGAAAACGAAATGCAAATTTATAGTGCATTATTTGAAAGCTAAGATTGGTTTCATTTGGTCATTTTGTGAACCAAGTCTGTCTTTTGTGTTCAAATATTATAACCAAGTAGCCAAAAGACAACAAAAGAAGCAATGAAAAAGAGTAATGTTATTTAGCCCTATCGATACTATAATTTCAATTTAAGTGACGTTAATATTATTTTAAATTATAGGTGAAATTAAATAAATTATTTAATTTTACATTGCATTTAACCTATCATCTACATTATCTAGATTGAATTTGTAACTTCAATGGAGATACATAGCATTACTCAACGAAAAAACACCAAGGACCACATTTTGTGGAGTGGGAGTGGCTGGGCCCCACATATGCTTCCTTGTCCTGCGTGGCAATGTGTTTTCACATGCCTTAACTGCCACGTGGCAGTCAGCAGTAGCGTTTTCGTGTGTCCTGTCCTGGTGGTGCAAATGGCGGTTTGGCCATGTAAGGTTGTCTCCTTTGGGGTCCCTATTTCCCATTCCCATTTAGCCCCCACCATGTTTCAATCCTACCCTTTAATTTATTATTCGAAATATGAAAGAAAAATTGTTTCTATGAATATATTTTGGAAAAGAATTTGGACAAAAATGTTTATGTGAAGCT
>CAIGRS010051598.1:0-10582 GCA_903798395.1 Fraxinus floribunda | reverse complement strand
GTTTCGAAATAATTCAAATTCAAACGTAACGGCTAGACGAATGCGTTTTTAATCTAAAGTTAGGGTTTAAGGTTTAGCGACACGTTTTTCACAAAAAAATAATTTTATTTTAATTAAAAGGTCTCGGTCGCTACAGCATTAAGTTCTATTTATCGTAAGAAGAAAACTTTGTCAAACAGATCTGAGGATCGTTAACACGCAGTTTATTGAGATTGGCTACTGCAAATTAAAATGTAGTCTTCAAATCAATTCACATCTAAAGTATTTCTAGTTTTCCAATCTTCAATGATAAAGTAAAAATTTCCTCATCTTCAGAGAAAAATGCAAAGGTTTTAAGGGGCAGAAAAACATGGGAAAACTACATTCATATTTAATCTTATATTTATTCAGGAGATCTACACGAAATCATTATACTAGAGAAAGCCACGTTTTACCTTAAAACCTCTGAGAGGTGGTGGATTTCATTCAAAACAGAACCACAAGATAGGGGCATCTAATGTTACCCATAATAGAAGATTTAGGAGCCTATGATCCAGTCACCACAAGCAAGAACAGAAGTCATGCAGCTGCTAAGATTATGTAGGACTTTAGGTTGGTCATATTATTTTCACGAGGTGTCCCATTTCGCAATAATCGAAAAGGAAAAAATAATTAGAATTTTCCCTCGTGAATATTGACACGGAATTTTGGTACAAATTTCCAAATAATTTCATATAGTGTAAACTAATATAATCATCATACAGAAAAATTGCTTCTATTTTGAATAACTCGTTGTCTTGCAAATGTTCGTTAGTCGTCATCATTTTGAAGTAAATGTTTGTTCGCTTTCACGAAGACATTTCAAATGTAAGATACGATGTTAGCACAAATATGTAAAAGTGATATTATGTTATCTTTAAACAATAAGTGGCATCACATTTCACAGTATATGCAGTACCCCAAGAGTTAAAAGATTGCGGCATCAGAATAACATGCCTGAAACCCGGGCTTCCGTTTGACAAATGACAGGCTATTTTCTTCAACATCATTTTTGGATACAGTTGCCAAGCTTAGATGCAATTCTTTCCTTTGCTGCTATGGAGAAACGAAGAATTGTGGGATGCTCTTGAGCGGTGGCTTTTTGATGAAGGCACATTCTCCCAATGTCGGCAGTTGTTAGAAATCCCTTATTTGGACCATGTAACCATTTCAAGATAAAAATGCAATGACACTTCTCTTCACCCCTGACAAATAAGTGTTTCTCAAGGTGCATCTATTCAACACAGAATGAGAGACATTGAATACACATATAGAAGTCCCAAAGAATAAATTCATATGAAACCATAACAATCTTAAGATCATTATATTAATGAAATTCCCACTCGAAATTTGATGTCATCTGATTGAACCTACCAGCTTAGTTTTTCTGAAAATAAAAAAACTAGCACATAAGTTGGGGTTTTTTCCCGAATCTATTATGGTATCAAAGCCATTTTCTGCTCAAAGGAGTGTAGATTTCTGACCTCTATTCTGAACCTGTAAGCCAATCCAACACAAGTTGTAACCTCTCACCAGTCCTCACAAATGCCGCGCCAAATCTGATTTGCATCAGGATACATCCCAACATCCAGTTAAACTACAATCAGAAAGCACAGTATGATGATCTGCTATTTGGCTACAATTCATATGGCTATGTCGATGGATCAAAGCTGTGACCATCAGAAACTATCACCATAGACGGGAAGGAACATCAAATCCTGATTCCATATTGTGGTTGCATCAAGACAAACTGTGGTTCCATGCCATCATTGGCATCTTGTTCGGAACGAGTGAGCCATCCATTCACATCTGTGAAGAGCTCTAAGGCTGCGTGTAGTCTTCCTAGTGATCCCTATGCAAACAAATTCTCTTCGCGTTTTCTGGTCTTTTAACACAAGATCCTGAACCTAAAACATGCATCTCAACCTGTTGCAAGACTATAACTATCCAAAGACTTGCTGATGATTTAACTCTCATTGGTAAACTGGGGTGCAATGACTACATGATTCTCCTAACCTCAATGGTATATGACCAGAGGTCCAGAGTTCAAGGAGCTTGCAGCTGCAGTTCTCGCTCGAGACAGTCACTTTTGAAGAGCTTCATGATAAGCTCAAAGAATCAACACCGACAGCAACAGTTGTCAATGCATGCACCATCTGTAGAAGAGAATCCAATAGATAGAATTCGGCCGACCCCTATCACCATCCCCCAAAATGGTCTCATCTCCTTCATTCCTAATAAAGATCCTTCTTTACCTGACATCGAGTCCATCCTCTCTAATCAAATAATCACCAAAAAATATATATATATATTACCAAACCTGAAGACCTTTTAAAACTTTCCCCATGCCTCTACCATACAACCAAACATCCTCGGCTTATCTCCATTAAGCCAAGATCTCCTTCACGTGCTCTCAAAGAACAAAAATGGAGAGAAGCCATTCAATGCATTGATCAGAACAACACTTGGAATTGAGGTTATTCCTACCAATCAGCCGTTCACTCTCACTGCCTATTCCTATGCATGTTGGGTCCGTAATCAAGATGACTTGACATCTATTTTAACATATATTTTTCTGTATTGTAGGAAAAGGAAAACTGGACCAACTTTTTTCATATAATAATGTGAATCGAAAGTCTTAACTCATTCAATCAGAAACCTATATACATTTTGCCAAATCTTTGGGCACGACTATAGAGATAAAGAATGAGTCTCTCATCGAATTACCCAAACTATAGGAAAATAGTATAAAATGTAGATGTAGTATTTTTTAAGCTATGTTTTCTCATAATCTCTATCTCAATGAAAATCACACCCTTTTATGGGGATAAGTTTAACCCCCCACAATCATGAATATTAAATCAATTAAAATGTAAGTTACAATATGAATTATGATGTTTTTAATTTGTGTTAAAACTAAAAATTAATAAATATAAAATATAAAATTAAATGGTTCTAATATTGAAAGGTTAAAACTTTATTTTATTTTATGTTACAACATAGATTTCTTTAACAAAATGAATTTGCAGATCGTAAATCCAATAGTGTCAATCAACATGTTCAATGATCTTTCAAGTTTGAACACCAATCATCAGAACTTGATAGACCAGAACCATTTTCTTACTGGGTTTATAGGCCAAACCATCTCTTCCAACGGATCTTTTGTCAATACTACCTCCCATTGATTTCTCAACAACAAGGCCAACCCCATGTACCTTGTATTACCGATTAATTTCAGCAATCAAAAACAATTATAGAAACTTTATGTCATTGCTAAACCTTCATCTACAATGCAACTTATGTAAACAGTACCAAAAACTTAATTAAAAAAAAAAAAAAGAAAAAAACTTAACCTTCTATTTATTAGGTCGTAAATCAACATTTCTCGACGATCATTCAACAGGAACACGTTCGTTTGGACAATTTCAACTTATGAATTCTAAATTCACCTTCTTTAACTATGAATCTGACAATATATAGGATAAAAACAACAAAGATTGAAAACAAATTCGCCAAAAATTGAGAGTTATGGTGTAAAGATGAAATTCGAACCCAAATTTGCCCAAAACTGAAGTTTGGTTTGTTATTTTTAAACTATTCAATTTTCATTTTGTAAAACACCTAAAACTTGTTTGATTTTGGGAGTGGAGTCAATAGCTTGCCTGAACTAGAATAGCCTGATTTAGAAGGGGAGAAAGAGTCAGGGATGGTCGTGGACAAATTTTAACTCGTGAAGCATTTTTGAAGAAGAATTTTTGAAGTCTTAAAACGTTTTTTCTAGTATTTAATTTTGAAAAAAATAAAATAAAATCAGAGTACGTATTTTGTATTTTTAAAACAGACTATCAAAGTAAAAATTGAAAATGGATTCAAAACTAAAAATCGAAAAGCAAACCAAACCAAACGGGGTTATGTAGCAAATGATTTTACACTTTTGGCTCCAGCGAAAGTTAAAAATTAGAAGAGTCTAAATTTCTATTTTTTTTTTCCAAATTAAGGATCTAAATTTTAACTTTTTCTAATCTAGAGCATATAGGATTTAATTTCCTTATTTTCATCACCGCCATGCATTACAGGAAGGACCTCCCCATCGCCATCTAGGGATAGCAACGGGGAGAGGCGGGGTTGGGACAACCACACCCGCCCCACCAAGAAATCCCCACCTTGTTACCCGTTTAATGCAAGGTGGGACGGGGCGTTTTTTTTATTAAGTTTTTGATAATTCATTTATTGTCTTCATTCATTAGACTAATCTTTATTTATTTTTAAAAGTTAAATTATTCAAATATATTTGATAAATTAATGCTTTTATTGTTTGTTATATTTTTTAGATAATTTTAGTTGCTATTTTCTATTAGAAATAATGGAATTTTGTGAAATTTTTCATATTGAATTCCATTTAAAGTTTTGAACTACGCGTATCGAATTTGTCAAGGGTTTTTTGCCATCCCTACGCCATCATAGTTAGAAACGCGTGGCCCAACAGATCCTGCTTGGAGAGAGGGGCTTAAAAATAGAGCCCAAGAACTAGCATCTGGACCAGACATAAGCCGATCATATAAAAGGCCAATATTACCCCTGACATCGCATATATAAACCCTACCATTTCAACGAAGGCGCCATTTCTCACATTCTCTCTCTCTCTCTCTCTCTCACACTCTCACTTTGCAGCAAGTCCAGTAACTCCAAATTAAAGGTTTCTCTGCGATAAGCTGTTTATATCTTGTAGACCTGATAATCATCAGGTTTCTATTTAGAATTTCCTGTAATCCATCCTAAATGCGCTAATAATCTTTTCTTTCTAATTGTTTTAGATATTTTCCGTTTGGTCGGGACATAATTTGTATGGATAACGAGGTGCCTGAATCTATTCTGAAGATTGGGCTGATTTTTGCTTATATCTGCAATTAATTCTCATTTTTTTCATCATTTAATCGATTGAAGCTTTCTATTAAATTCATTCAATTAAGAATCATTCATACTTCTGCTGTATCCGTAAAGCTTAAATTGCCATTTGTTTACTTCAAATTAGACTATAACAACAGATATACATTGAAAATATAGCATACTTGTCAGTAGTTTCTATGACTGCCTTTTTGTTTATTTTTCTTTTTCTCTCAAGTAACTCATGTTGTTAGTTTTTGAATTTTAATACCTGGAGTTTTGATTAGTTCATAGGTTGGGGCTATTTTCTGCTGAAGTCATGTGTATGTATTGTTGTTTGTTTTCTATAGAGGAGAGGAGGAATCAATTATGGCTATTGGAAAAAATGCACTAGTATTCTTTGTGGCATTACTCTTACAATTCGAACAATGTTATAGCATTGTAATGTGTTTGCTGATGATAAATAAAAGTTAAAAATCTGTCAGAAGTGTGTCAGTTTGATAAAATCTGCAACTTTGGCCCGTGAAGTTGTGATGTAAACAATTTTTACATTCTTACTTCTTTCCACTGTCCTGTCTGAGGTGTGAAAACAAGGTCACAAACTCATAATTAACTGGATTGGGTATTTAATGAGGGAACAAGGACGTGTTTGAAGCTTGTTTCACTCTATATGAAGCCATATTGTCATGTTACAAACTAAAAATGAATTTAGTCTATTTATGTATATACCGTTTTGTACTTTGAGCACACATCTGATCGATTCTAAGGGTTTCAGATTATGTTTACAATATTGATTTCACTGAATGAATTTGTGCTACTCTTTTACTGTATGAACCTTTTAAATGTATTTTGTTATGATGTCTTTTCCAAACTGAATGTGCATTGTTGCAGAACTGAAAGATCGATAAGTGCACATTAAGATGGAAGAATCTCAGAAGAGAGTGTCGTCCGGAAAATTGAAGGAGAAAAGTTCACTGCTAGGTACTCTCTTTGAAACTGTTCATACTGATAACTTGTTAAGAGAACAAAGTTTTAGTTCATTCAGGTTGATTTAATGCAATGGTTATTGTCTTGGAAGTCTTTTAAGTTTAGTTCTACTTTAAAATGGAAACTTAAATTGGAGATCTATCGCACTTCAATGACATCTTGCATGTTTAGTTAGTTCTGTAAAATTGAGATGGTTGAGCTGGAAAGCTCATAAAGGAAATTGTCAATCTTGGACAGCATTCATGAACTTGAGTTGAAAAAATGACTTACACGAGTTTTGTTGAAGGGAAGCTCAAGGATTACCAGCCAAATCTAAATTATCAAATGCCCGAATTGTACACCTATACAGCTCATCTATAATTATTGTGATAAGATTTCATCTTCTTTGTCTCACGTGAAAAATAGATCTGGACATCGGGAACGACTTTATTACCTCTTGGAAGTCAATGTCAATGGCAGAGGACGATGCAATGGATTTTGATTTTGCGCCAGAATCTAAGGACAAGAAAAAGTCATTTAACTTTGACAAAGCGTAAGCTTTACAAAATCCTTGCTTTTCATTTATAACACTGATTATTAAGGTAATTTAACGTTCATGAAAAATTTAAAAATTTTCTAGCCAAAAGGAATTTGTTTGTGTTCGGTTTAGTTGGATTCTTAGCTTTTAAAGTACGAATATTTCTAACATTTTGAGATAATCTTATTGTTCTCTTGTTCTACCAGCATATCCTGAACATTTCAGTCTACTTCCGCCCTTTGTAATTATATGATGATTGGCATTTCTCATTGTATAAAATGCACTAAAATTGCAATTTGATAGAAAGTACAACTTTGGGTTTAGTAATGAAATTGCTACCTGAAATTTCAGGGATATGGATTTCAACCTGGATGCTGATTTTGGCAAGATATCGTCTTTCAGCATGGACTTGCCAGATCTTGATATCTCTTCCCCATTCAAAAAAGTTGGGAAACCCAGAGAAAAATCAAAATCAGAATCTGCAAATGGAAATGGAAAAAATAAAGCAAAAGCTGATCATTTTTCCTTCGCATTGGATTTTGACGAGTTGGTGTTCAAAAGTTTTAATGTTCCATTATCATTATTATTATTATTATTATTTTCTTTTTTTTCTTTTTTTTTTGGTACATTTTGACAAGTGTGCAAAAGTTATAATGTTCCATTGCATTTCTTATTTTACATGATATACAGTTGCATTTCTTGCTACACTTCATCCACGTCATTCTATATAATAACCAATCCATACATTTAAATATGTATTCATCTCTTGGATTTAGGCTGGGAAGTTTCGGTTTTGAGTCAAGTTTAACTAAAGAAGGTACAAAAGCTGAGAAGAACAAAGATAGGGAAAAAAATTCAACAAGAAGTGAATGTCAAGATGAGAAAGATCCGTCTCACACCAATTTCATTGAAAATACGAGTATGCCAGAAATTGAACTATTCGAAAAGCCATTGTCACCCAGAACTGCAACCACTTCTGACATGGATACTCAAGTTGATGGAAGTGCAGGTATTGACTCACCAAGTGAGAAATCCTCTTCAGAGTTGGTGATGGATGATATTGGAACTTCAAACTTTTCAACTGCAATTGATCAAGTTGCAGAACAGAAAGCAAGCAAGTCTCCAGATTTAAGATTTTCTTCAAGCAGCCAACAGAATATCTGTCAATTCGAGGAGATAATTTCCCCAGAAACAGCTAATCAGGAAGCATGTATTACTAATGGCGCCAGTCAGGATCTGTCAGCCCATTCTGCATCTGGTAATGAGGCAAGTCAAATTACTGGATCACAGTTGCTAGAAGTTGGACCAATGGATACAAATTTGACTAGTTCAAGTGGAGAACAAAATGTAATAGAGAAACCTATAGCAGGTTCTGACTCTATTGGTGAAAACACAAAGGTAGAGAATTCATATCTGCAGGGTGTTGCAATCTCACAGAAAAATAATGGTGAAGAGAATCAGGTTGGGACTGAAAATCGCTCTTTGATAGGCAATACAGAAAAGATTGAACATGGTCGTGGTGATTCAATTGTTCAAAATAGTCCCATCACAATCGTTGTTACGGGTAGCAAAAAAACCAATGCAGAAAATCAAGGACATGCTTCAGAGATCCTCAAATCTCCCTTAAACAGGTCAGATTATGCATGACTTTTTCATATTGATATGGATCCATAGTTGGGTGAGTGTATTAAACACTTGTATAACATATTGAAAATTGGATGGATATGAATTTGATCATGAACACAAACTCCTCTAACTATTGCACGAAATGTGTGACATTTATTTCTATACATGGTGCAGTAAACCAGTTGATCATTTTATATCAGAAGAAGAAAGAGTAACAGTTGTCACCCGCTCAAGGTTTTTTATGCGACCAGATAAAGCTGAACCATATTTGCAGAAGGCACCATCAACTCAGACAACAGCTTCCTTGCTAAGTAGCAAAGTATTGAGCCCCACTGAACCAAGTCCTTTAGACGAAAACAGGTGAGCCATCTTAACAACGAAAATGACTTTGTTGAGTGTTCAATCGCATAGCTGGCCCTATTCTTTACATAGGGATCCGGATGCTATAGATATTGTAGGGGATGGAATACTAACTTCTTTTCCATTGCAACATTCTAGAGCAGTAATAAGGAGGGAACCTCAGCAGCCAGAAAACCAGGAAATCTGTGAAGGTGTAACTATTGATGGGTGAGGCTTACATATAAGGAACATGGATGATAAGATAATACGTTTAGGATTCATAAGTTCAGTATTTCTGACTAGTACTTCCTGAAAATATATTTGCAGGCAGGGGACCAGTGCTGATAGTGTACAAGATGGAAGAAAATTAAACAAATGTTTCCCTACACAGGATCGAGATGTTGTAGAAGTAAAATCTGCTCAGAAGGAAAGTCAAAAGAACGCAAAGAATGTAGATACCATCAGGTCTGGTATTCATACTTTGGATAATCTGCTAATGGGTTGCTACACAGTTTTCAGTTGTAACTTTGTCCAAGAACCTATACTGATCTGAGAAGACGTCTGAATTTAGCCCTTGTTTGAGCCCCATTATTCGGAAAAGAATGCATTTTTTAATAGTAGATTGATGGAGAATGTGTGGTTAAAAAATAAGGAAAAGATTTGAGTTTGTGTAATAATATTTTATTGAAAATTGTGTGGTAGAAAAGAAGAGAGAGAAAAATATATTTTGGAAATAATGGAGATCAAACAAGGGTTAGTGTCCTCTCATGTCAAATTTATGCACTTTGATTTTTCTGTTGATGTCAGAAATTCCATTGCATTGATTTTCTACTCTTATCTTGGAAACTACTTTTGGTACTGTCAATATACATCTTTTACTCTTAAACTGCCATCTTATTTTATAATCACATAAATATATCTTTAAATCATATAAAGTGCTAACGGTGGCTGGCTCTTAATATATGAGATCTAAGGATTTTTTTATAATCAACATGGGCTCTCTTTTCTGAAGTTTTCATGTCCCTCATTCCAGTTTAAATATGCAATTGAGCAAAAATACTCCACAGAACCGTCCATTTCCAAGAATTTCAGCTTCAGCAACCACATCTCTTTTGACCACGAAGAACACTTCTGCTGAAGCAGAGAAATCTTCTCCTGTTAACAGCAGTAGGAGGATGCTTGATCCCTGTGGCCTGAAACTTTCTAGGTACTATTTTATCTTCTACCTTAATCTTCGCGAATTCTTGAGATGGTTCTTTTTGGGATGCCATATTAATTGTTCACCCTTGTCCTAGTTCAGGACTTCTGGATCAGACCTCGAATCCTCAAAATCTGTGAGTTGCGAAGATGTTAAATCCTTGGGAAGCAGTTCACAGAAACGGATTTTATTAGGAAATGGACCATCCAAAATTACCCCCTCAGCTTCTGGAACGGCATCTCTTTTGACCATGAAGAACAGTTCTGCTGAATCAAAGAAATTTACTCAGGTTAACGCTGGTGGGAGAAACCTTGATCTACGTGGCCTGAGACTTTCAAGGTAGTATTTTATCTCATACCTTAATCTTCACACTTCTTGAGATGGCTTCTTTTGGATTCCATTTTCATTGATCACCCATTTCCTAATCAGGACTTCTGAATCAAACCATGATTCCACAAGGTCTGTGGGTTGCAAAGATGCTAAGTCCTTGGGAAATATTACACAGAACAAGCTTATGTCAGGAAATGAATTGTCCGACGGTACCATTGGCACACTAAAGAAAACACCATCTCCCCCATCTCTCAAGCGAAAGACATTGGGGGTGTGTTTTCATCTTTATAAAATGATTTTACTATTCCATGTAGACTTGAGACTGATGGCTTTTATTTCATCGTTAATTGTCAAGAGGCTTTATCATACATTATGAGATGATCTCGGTAATTTATTTTTTAACCCAGGAATTTAATTCAAGTATGATGCTCTTGAATCCATCAAAACGTCTCTCACAGTCACCGAGTGAAAACAGGTTCATTGTATTCCAGTGAAAATGTAATTTGTTAAAGATAAGTTTCTGGGTTTTTCTTGTCCTTATATATGTTTCTCCCTCGAAATCTGCAGAAACTTTGCAGCAATATCAGAATGGGTTATTGACAAAAAGGTTTACTTAATAATTTAATATTTAATGATGTAGTTACTCGATGATGTGTCCTCTATTAGTTAACTAAACAATCAGA
>CAIGRS010051592.1:0-11461 GCA_903798395.1 Fraxinus floribunda | reverse complement strand
TTTTCATCTGGCTAATCTTCTTTTTCCATTTCTTTTACTTCATAAAATTGAGTTTCCATTAAATGAGTTTAATATCCAAAACTTCTATCAATGATTGCGACAAACCATAAAGGTTTCAACAATTTTATCCAAATTACAAAATTTTAATATGCCTAAATTCGAACCTTAGCTCACAGACGTCGAGTCTGAGAGAGAGAGAGAGACGCCGGACGCGTGCACTGCTGCCTACTCACTACCCGTCGACGGTCAGCGCCATCCCTCACCACTTCACCAATCGGCAGTCGCCCAAGATAGCAACACCAACACCCGAACACCGCCGCATGTGGCAGGCCGCAGTATCACAGCACCCAGGTCGCCGCCGTCGCAAAATCTCCTTGCCCAGTCAGTCGCCCTCCGTACTCAGCAGTCGCTAGTCGCCGCCACCAGTCCTCTCCTCTCTACGGTTCAGGTTCTACACTTTACTTCTAAGTTCTAATCACGGAATCACGGTTGGTTTTCAGATTTTCATTTTGGTTGTTTGTAAATTGGCCCAATTAATTGGGCCTTATTGTTTGAAAACAAGACCCAAATCAACTTCCCCCTAAAGAACAACAATGGCACAGATTTTTTTTTTCCTCACCTGCTTCCCTTCCCTTCCCTTCCCTTCCCGACGGTTCTTCTTACTTCCGGCGGACCCAGTACGGACGGCCACGGGGACTGGCCAGGTGCTGGGTCCGTCCCTGGTCACTCATCATAGCCCATAACTGCCACAATCATAGACAAATTTATAGGTCACATTCTATTAAGTTCTTAGGTACAAATAAGTCACAGTTCACATTAAAACAGACTAGCAGGTTTAAATGTCACACAATTTGTAAGTCGCAATTTGTCGGAACATGCCACAGTCACGTACAATATGCTTTTTTTATTTTTTATTTTTTTAGGTTTTTACAAGTGTATTAATTTTGAACGAGGACGTGATTACTTTTAATTGGATTTGATAAAATTCAAATTAATTTATTTTCAATCTTTTTGTAAATAGTTTCATGATTTCAAATGGCTTGCAAAATTAAAACCTAAATTAAAACACTTCAAAATGGTTTGATTCGGTTCAAAATCAATCGGTTGACAAATCCATGTGAACTCAAATCAACACTTTCCAAAAAATGATTCCAGTTCTTTGATGTTTTCGTTGTTCAGTCCTAGTTTTCCCTAACTTACATATTGTAATGTTTAATACAAAACAAGGGGGGGAAAAAAAAAAAGCTCCAACGAGTTGAACAAGAACGTGTCTTGAGAAAGACCACGGGTAGCTTTGTTCTAATACGAGTTTCTATAAGGATCCGTTTAATTGCGAAGGTAGAAAATGAATTCTAGGGAATTGAATAATTTAGAAATTGTTTTACTGGGAATTATAATTAATTGTGTTTGATTTGATTTGCATGAAATTTGTCAATAAAAGTGATAAAAAATTTTATCATTGTATCTAGAATTTTTTCCAATTGCTAAAAAAAAAAAAAAAATTACTGGAAAACCAAGGAATTGGTAAGCATGTGAGCCAAAGATGAAAAAATGTTTTCATGGAAAATAAAGTGTATCAAACAAGACAAAAGTGAAAGTTGAAATTTATTTTTCATTTTCCATGGAAAATAATGGCCTGTCAAACACACATTAAACGTATTGACATGGATCAAATAGCAACCCCTACGTGGACAACAAAATTTAAATATATAATTTTTTTTATAGTTTTTATTGATATTTGAGAAAATAAAAGTCATGAAATTATATATTGATACTGTCTATTGTGAAAATTGTATAACACTAAAGAGCCACAATGTACATTCAGTTAAATCTAATTTTCAACATTTCGAGTTTTTGTTGAAAATATATCTTATCACAATGTATATATTCAAGATGAAATGTGAATAATAATTGTTTCATTATTTAACAGTTTAAACTTTTAAATAAATTACACAAAAACTAATTGTATTAGAACCATTGATCTTATCTTGAAATAATGGATGTGACATCAATTGCTGAAGTTCGATTTGATTAAAAAAGTTGATAAAAATTTAAGTCAAAATCAACAATTAATTTTGATTATACATTTCATGAGATTCACCATTTTTCTTTTCCCAACATTTTAACTATATATTTTTTTAATATTTTTTTTTAAAATTTACTAAAATTCTGATTTTTAATTACGTCAAACCGGGCTAAATGTTGAAGCCTTTCTATCTTGTCATTCAGTCCAAAGCGTTGTTTTGGTCATAGACACTTAAATGTACCAGTCGGTTCGTGTGTGATCAACTTCATTTTTACACACGATGGACAGTTGACTTTGGCTTCATTTGTGATCAACGTCAAAATAAACCCATTATCCCAATTGCAAGTCAATTCTATATAATTCTACAAAATACAGTGAAAATATATAGTGAAAGTTTAAGAATAACTAATCAAGAAGAAGACCATGAATTGATTTTTAAAACTTTTTAGAAGAATTAAACTAAATTCAAACAAGTAAAGACAAAATAAATTAATTCAAATAATAAACGCAAATATAAAAGGGATAACTAAAAGGGAGAGAGAATGCAAACGATATAATTGTGAATGTTCGATCCAAAGCAATGATTTGCGTCATCCTTTGCCAAGTTCTCCGACACGAGTAAGACTTTTTCATTATATTGATTGGCTTATGGTACAATCCAACCATGTACAATGCTTTCGATGACTTACAAACAAGGAGTACTGATCCTTATACAATATTGAGTTTTACGGGATTTCAATATGACCCACAAATTTAAAGGAAATTGATTTTATGATTTGAAACTTCTCTCTTAATAAATAATATGATTAAAATGAAGTACAAATAGAGAAATAGAATAACACTTTAATAAGTAGCAATGAATAAAGCTCAAGTGAATGTGTAAGAAAAACCTTGATAAGAAAAATAATTTTTAAAAGTTGATTCAATCAAAAGTTTTTCAAAGTAAATGATTTAATAAAGATAAAAAAGATGTGTAATCAATTTAGTTTAGCTCAAGAATTTCTCATTTTAATACTCTCAAAAATGTTGTTTTGAATGTAAAACGAAATTTTATTTATAGCAGTCAAAACATCAAAAATTCTAACTAATCGGACAGCCCATCAAGATGTCTGCATACTAAACCAGACAACCAAACTAGCCGTTGTGCGTCAAAATCCAGGATAATTAAAAAATTTACCATTGCGTGAACGGGCGTCTGCCTAGGCAAAAATTTCTCGAATTTTTTTTCTTTATTGCGTCAAAATCCAGGATAATTAAAAAATTTACCATTGCGTGAACGGGCGTCTGCCTAGGCAAAAATTTCTCGAATTTTTTTTCTTTATTGTTTTAAAAATATAAGCTTTTGAAGGACGTCTTCGGTAAGTAACATCGTAAAAAAATTGAATATTAAGTTGAAATTTTTACCTTTTTGAAAAATTATTTTTATGCAATAGTTTTTATGAAGTAGTTCTTCTAGTTCATAAAAAATTCATTATTTGAGCTTTTGACAATTCATGTTAAGGACTAAAGCCTTTTACCTTTACATATGATTTCAAAACATCTAAGTCTTTGATGTTTGACGTTTGAAGTTCTTGTTTTGACGTGGCTGCACGGCTCCCATCTCGATTTTTATTGATCGTCAATTATGATTCTTTTGGTAGCAATATTTTTATCTCCTTGATCAACTTTGAAATAATAGCTATGAAGACTCGAATTCAATAGTTAGAGATAAAAATAATTTGTTTGTTATAATTAAAACATGAAGTCAATCATATGTCAACAATTTTTTCCTTTTTTATTATGACAAACAAAGATGATTTGCAACAAATTGATAAGATATGAAAACCTTTAGATATCACATATGATTCGTATATTCCCCCTATCTTTTATACATATATTCCCCTTGTCCTATACAAGTCAAGAACTTATCACATTTGTATTTCATATTTGTTAAAGGTAAATGCATATCATCTTATGTATTTTCCCCATTTTGGATAGTTTGTACTGTCTTCGTCCCTCGCACATACGGGACTCACTACCTCTACAAAAACAGCTAGGTACAACGACAAGGATTCTCCTTCTTTGGGCTTCGAGAGGAAGGAGGTTTGTCCCAAATGCTTCTTCAATTCTTGGAAAGCCTCCTCAATTTCCTGTTCCATTGGAATCTTTTTCCTCCCTTGAAGACTTTAAAGAATGAAAGGTATCTATTGTTGGCCTTCGAGACGAACTGACACAGTGTTGCTAAGCGACTTGTGAGGCTTTGCACCTCTTTAGATTTGCCAGGGGACCTCAAGTCCAATAAAACCCTGATCTTTTCAGGGTTAGCCTCTATGCCTCGTTGGTTGACCATGTAGCCCAAAACAATTTCTAGAAGCAACGCCAATGCACATTTAAGTAGATTTAGCCTCATCCCATATCTCCTCAAAATTTTAAAAGCTACAATAAGGTGCTCGACATGGTTCGCACCCCCAAGGCTCTTCACTAGAATATCATCCACGTAAACTTCCATTGTTTTGCCAATTGATGTTAGTTCTATTGACAAGCCCATGATAAGTCACCACAGCGTTCTTCAAGCCAAATGACATGACTTTGTAACAGTAAAGACCCATATCTCTGATAAATGAGGTGTTTTCCTCATCAAACGGGTGCATGGAAATTTGATTATACCTTGAATAAGTATCCATGAAGCTCAATATCTCGTGCCTCGCAATAGAGTCCATAAGTTGATCTATCCTTGAAAGTGGGAAACTGCCTTTGGGAAAAGCTCGATTAAGTTCAAAAAAGTTTACGCATACCCTCCACTTGTCATTGTGCTTTTTAGCAAAGACCGAATTGGAGACCCACTTTGGATAGATAGTTTCTCTGGTGAACCTATTAGATATTAACTTCTTCACGTCTTCTTTTAGAGCCTTGTATCTTTTCCTTCTTTTTTGCCTATAAGGAGTGAAATTTGTATCAAAATTGAGGTGATGACAACTAATGCCGGGTCGATGCCCAACATGACTCAGGCGAACATATCAAGGGTTTTTAAGTAAGAAGCTCATGAGCTTCTGTTTATCTTCCATATTTAACTATTTCCCTACTTGAAGCATCTTATAAGATCTTATGGGTCTACTAGGAAGAGCTCCAATCCTTCAATTGGAGTTGTTAGAGAATTGGAATCTCTTATTCAAAGGTCCAAACCCTTATCCATAACCCCTTCTTCAAGGGTTGTCCTTTCTGCATGGGCATCTACCACTTCGACTTCTTTCCTTTGTTCAAAGGTTGTCCATTCTTCATGTAGGCATTTTAGTATCTATCAATACCATGTTAACATCCGAAAGTTCAGCCTTCTTTAAGAAGTTAAGATGACATTCTATTGATCCAATCTGGTCGCCTCTAATGGTGGCGATGTCTTGTTTAGTAGGGAATTTCATACACAAGTTGTGGATTGAAGTGACATCCCAAAGTTCCTTTAATGTTGGTTGTCCAGAACACCATGAAATGTTGACATGTGGTCTATAACAAAGAACTTCATAAAATGACGAGCCATCAGGGAGATGACCCCATTTTCTATTGTCGACGTAATTCGTCCCTTAGGAACGATACTAGGACCAGTGAAGCCATATAAGAGGGCGAAGGACTTGGCAGTAAGTTTATGGTCTATCGACATCTTGTCATAATTAGGCCTAAATAGGATGTTGACAGAGTCCCCATGATCCACCAACATTCATTTCAAACCATTCCTTACCATAATGGCTTTTACCAGCAACGCGACGCAATGAGGAGTATACCCACGACATTTTCCTATGTAAAAGTCATGGATGAGGTGTTACCGGTTCCACGATGAGTAATGTTAACTAAGTAGCTGGTTAATGGAGGATTTTTTGCCTCTCTGGTATAGTTTCTCTGAGCATTTCTTAACTTTCCTCCAATATGGGGGCCTCCAATGATAGTATCGATATCTCTAATAAGGGCATTTTCAGCATCAACTAGGGGCTCCTTCCTTTGCCTCTGTCCATTTCTTGGCATGTTCCTATCTTCATCCTTCCTACGCTTAGGGAATTCTTCCCTAGGATGCCGTCTCGCCTTATCCCTCCGAGGCTCCTGAATATGCCTAGAAGGTGGTACATTCTATTTGACATGTTGGGTGCCCCACCTATTCGAGTATGAGCCAGTTTGCTCGGAGCAATATGGGTTGGAAATGCAATCATCTGTATTGTGGCTGTAAGTTTGATTATAAGAGCTGTATGGCCTATTTCTAGGCTCATTATTCCTACTCCTCTCTTTACCTTTAGGATAGTTTAGTGGCTTCTAAAAACCATATCTAACTTCTTCATAGGCCAAGAGGGCATTGCATATAATGTACTAGTTGCTAACACTTGTCTTGAAGTAGGAGTGACGACATGTTTGGCTTGAGCCTATTGCTAGTTTACCAAATGTGAGATAAGACCTCTTCTCTACCTCTGATGTAGGAGGAGTCCTATCGAAATTTGATTGCAGTTGTCTTTTAACTCTTCATTGACAATCTCTCTTTTCATCATCTCGACCAGAGGGTTGTAGGAGGTGGGGTTCTTATTTTACACATCCCTCCAAACAGGGGTATTCATGCTAATGCCTCCTCTCATAGTTGAGAAAGCTAGTTACTTGTTCACAATAAGTCATCTCATCTATTAGACAAGCTAAGTAGCTTTTCAACGTTTCACCTGCTTGTTGCCTCATATTTTGTAGTCTTTGAATGGGGACTTCTTCTTCCATGTTGGACAAGTATTAGTTTAAAAAGATATTTTTCTTGTTCGACCAACTCCTTGTACTTCCAGCCGATATATGGTTATATTATATCTCAGCAGTCCATATAACTGTAAGGTGGAAGGTTCTACACTTCAACGTCAATGAAGCTCCCTAAGATTTGTGTGGGTTTTATAGTTGTTCAGATGCTTTTTTAGATCGCCTTTTCCTTTATATATGGGAATATTTGGTGGTACAAAGTAGCTAAGAACATGACATTCCTCAATTCTCGTAAAAATGGAAGACTTTCATCGTCATCATTTAATTCAAAGACCTTCATAGGATGGCCCTTCTTTCAAAGACCTGAGTTCTCTTCCTCAACCTAGTATTGTGGGGTTGCGATGTTTCGAATTGATTTCTCAAATCGGTAGAGTTCCTTCTTTTTCGTCTATTTCTAGGGAGAGGGGCCTCTTCGGGCTCATAGCCTTGTTGTCTTTGCATCGGAAGTGGTTGTCGGGGTTTATTTCTAGGAGCTAATATACTAATCCTGTCAAAAACTCTAGTGGACCTTTGAAGTTCGCGCTCCACGCATATTCTGGAGGGAAGTTTTCTTCCTCTTGAGGTGGTTGCTAACGGGTCTGCCGAAGGTGTATTTTGTCAACATGTCCACTTCCACCTCCCTTTTAGCTAGACTAGGCTCTCTTCTTTGCCTTAGAGAGTAAGTCCCTTGGTTATGTTTTTTCCTAACTTGCTGGAATGCACCTTGATGAGTCATTTGATATCCAGCTTGCTCTTGTATTTGCATAAGTAATTGTTGTATAAGATCTTATTGTTGGGCTGTGTTCCTCCTATTTACAGTCATCTATCCTACCTTTCTTGCTAAACTCGTAGTTATGTCGTTGCCTTATAGATACTGGTGGTGGGATCGACTAACATTAACCTTTGTCTAAATAACTTCTTCTGAGGCCTCCTCCTATTGATTCTTGGCATGTGAGCTATAGTGGCTAGAATTCATGATGCGATAAGAGTACACAGGTAGTGCTTCAAATGGCACCTCTCTTAGTATTTTTTCACTTGTCGTTTATTCAAGCCCTTTCTTTTGAACAATTCTTCTATTGGCTTCCACCACAAGGGAATTTGTGGTTATGGCGTATTTTCCCACAGTAGACGCCAATTTGTTGACCTCAAGTTTTGTACCTCCAACGAGGCCAACAGATTTCAAAGTCTCCTCGTCCACGCAAGCCTATTTCCTACATAATTGGACATATCGTTAGCCACGCGTGGCTTCCTCCGGTGGTGGTGGAGTGGCCGCACTCACTCTGACGATCAAGTCAGTTGGGAAAATAAATGCAAGAGTGTGGGAGGGCTTTGTACGAAAGCCTCCAATGTAAAAAGGGGTTCGACCTTGGGGTCTATATCGAGAATAATAGAAGAGGAAATTTGTAAGTTTAGTGCATACACTTGCATTATCATAAAATGTCACTAAGTGCGAACTTTTATAGTATAAAATGATGAATAAGTCGTTAGATGAGGGTACACGTGACCTCATCCCAACGGTTGAGACCTCTTATCATTACAATCAATCAATCATGTGCATTAAATGATAATTCAATTTTATTATCCATAATACCTAGCCTGCGGCTTTGGACTTGATCTATTTAGTCGGCGACAGTGGTTGGTCATATCAATCACATACCATGGATTGCCCCAGAATGTTTTGTGCCGGGTCTCTTTAGTGGTTCCCTTGCAATGCAAGTCCCGATTCCTTCCATGGGCATCGACACGGTCTGATGGGTTCGGCCTCCACACATCGACTCGGCCTGTTTAATCAAACTGCATTCGCGGAAGTTTGATGCAGATTGCCATGTAGGATTTTTGGAGCCTTATATTTTAAGGCGTAATAAATCACACTGCTCAAGTTTTACTCATATTTTTTCAATAGCAAAAAGAATCTAATCAAAATCAAGGCAAATTTTAGGTAGATTCCTTGGAAATAAAATTAACAATTATTTTATTTTAGTAGATAATAATTCAATTAATGTTAAATAGGTTTTTTAAAAGTATAATTTTAACATAAATGTTTTCACAACATTCTAGGTCTTACTTTCTTCACCGGACGCATTTTTCATTTCTTTGCAACTTAAATTTTAAGTATTCAGTTAAATTAACAAATGTTTCTTAATCTATTCTCGGCATTGCATTGAAATTATCGAGTTTCCATCTCGTGTTTTCTTCGATTTCAGACTCGCTGCCGCATCTAAATTCAGCCATCTCCTTTTCAGAACTTATGAGTTAGATGGCTAAGCAGAACTCATAATCATGCAAACACCGTATTAAAATTAATATAACATAAACATCACACTTCGAGCAAATTAATTAACCTTCATTTATTAAATATTTTTTAATTGGTCACTTGCATCTTTTATTAATTATATAGCCAAAGGAAGAAAAACCAATATAAAGTCAAACGTGTTACGTCTCTTAAAGTATGGAATTGGATAATACAAATCTATATTCAATACAATTGACCTCATAATTGAACAAGAGAAAAAAAAAAAGTCAAAACTACAAGAATATTATTAATTTTTTTTTATTTTAGACTGGGGCCATGATTATGTGCTGCGGTTTTGCTCGAATGTTGATTTTGTTCCAATTAATTGATTGGTACTTCCATGCAGGTAATATACGGCAAGAATTGCCTATTCTTGATTAATCACTAGCACGTACGGGAGTAGGAATGGCAATTGATCAAGTTGCCAGTAGACGTATCAACTCGATCCTTAGATATTCGAGTTTCGATTCGTGCTAAAAACCCTACTTTAATAGGCCATTTCGCTCATGAACCTCATGTATCGAGTAGAGTCGAACTGTCAACAAGCTAACAAACCTACTTATATTAAAATAAATTAAAAAATAAGTCAAAAGATGAGCAGGTCCATGAGTCCCAAAACAAGCGAGCTCGTGTGCCTGTAACAAAATTTTCGAGCTTAGTTCGATCCCTCATCTAAATATCAACGCTAGGCGTTCATGGATCAAATAGGTAAGCGGGTTGTCTCGTTAGCAACCCCTAGAAGACAAAATTTAAATATATAATTTTTTGTTCTATAATTTTTATTGATATGTGGAAAAATAAATGTCATGAATTTATATTTTGATATCGTTTGTTGTGAAAATTGTATAACATTAAAATGAGACTATGTACATTCAGTTATATCTAATCTTCAACATGTCAAGTTTCCGTTGAAAACAAATCTTATGGCAATGTATATATTGAAGATAAAATGTGAATAATTAATTAATTTCATTCTTTAACAGTTTAAACTTTTAGATAAAATATACGAAAACTCGTTGTAATAGAACTAATGATCTTATCTTTAAAGAGTGGATGTGAGATCGATTGTTGAAGTCCTATTTGATTTAGTTAAAAAAAAAGTTGATAAAAATTTAAGTTAAAGTCAACAATTGATTTTAGCTACATATTTAATGAGATTCACAATTTTTTTCAATTTTGTAACTATATATTTTATTAATTTTCATCAAAATCTACTAAAAATCTGATTTTTAACTATGCAGAATCGAGACTAAATTTCAAACTTTGCGGTCCAAAGCGTTGTTTTGGTCATAGACGCAAAAATGTACAAGTCGGTCTGAGTGTCGACATTATTTTTACATACAATGGACAGTTGACTTTGTTTTCATTTGTGGTCAACGTCAAATAAACCCATTATCCCAATTGCAAGTCATTTATACGTAATTCAACAAAATACACTATCCTTCTATATAGGGAAATAGAAAGTTCAATGATAATAAAAATATCACTTTAGCTCATTAGTTTGCAAATTTGTATTGAAATAACGTCTTACAACTCTAGTCTAATGGATGGCACAATTATCGACAATGTGCAATTATTGTACTTATAAGGTAGAACGTGAAAGAAATAAGGGTCCGTTTGATATGTAAAAGTAGAAAAGATCTATGTTAGTTGGAAAATGAAAATTCGTCAAACCCATAGGAATTCATTTTTTATGAAAATAAAGAAAATGTAGTTTAAAGTGATTTCCATTTCCACGTTGCAATCAAAAGTCAAAGTGGAATTCGTTTTTCTCAGATGTAACATTCTTCATAGAATTCGTTGCAATCAAACAGATGATAACTTAAAATAACCTTTTTTATGTACTAATCAACATTTTATGTATCATAGTTATATAAATTACTAATTAACTATCTCAAACTCATTTGACTACAATTGTTAACAAGGTTTCCTATAAGAGGAATGTGTTTCCGTTTAGATGATTTGTAATAGATTTTCAAACCAAACTACTTAAATGATTTTAATTTTTTTAAATCAAATTAAAGCACTTTTTTTTTTTTATTTAAAGTTGCATTTTAGCAAACAAAAAGAAAATATGTATGTGGGTGGAACAAGTTAAATAATAAATATTAATCTAAAATCTCACATCAAAACATAAATAGTAGTATCATCACACATTAAAAAACATATATTTACTCTTCCAACCATTACAATGCAACAATATGATACAAACAACTTAGTTCTAAAGTCTTAGTTGATCCATACTAATTGGTACAACATCTTCAAATGTGATGCATGTATCATCATCTGTAGGGGTGGCAATGGGCCGAGCCGAGCCGGCTCGGCCCATCGCAACACGAGCTCGGCTCGTGCTCGCACGAGCCGAGCTCGTGGCTCGTTGCCCACGAGCCGAGGGCCAAAGGGCGAGCTCGGCTCGC
>CAIGRS010051585.1:0-10085 GCA_903798395.1 Fraxinus floribunda | reverse complement strand
AACAAATCTGGATCAAACTGCTGGAGTTTCAATATTTGGTTCTTACAAAAGATCGTCCCCTGTGGTAGAAGTTTATCCACTCGACGAAGTCGAGTTTTCTCCCACCCGAGAGAGAGTTGATGTGGACATCATTTTTATAGAGTTTTTATAATTTACGTTATATTATAATTGGGCTTGTAGTAGTGGGTTGACCCAAGCGCATCACTAGTAGGTTATGTTTTTACTATTTATTGGATTGATAAATAGTAAGATTGGCCGTTGCCACGTTTTCCCTTTCCTTCACGTTTCTTTCTTCTCGGCTCCCTCCTTTCTTCTTCTTCTTCTTCTTCTTCTTGCTTTCCTCCCATTGATTCTACATCATACATGCTCTGGAAAATTTAATAGAAAGAAATATCTCTATAAAGTTTATTACACCTGCCTCTCCATTCAAGGGCAACATAATTTGCTCAAAATATTTGGTTGAGTTAGATATTTGTGTAGCCACATTGGAGAACTCAACAGCTAGCCATCTCCAGATTGACATTTGTGGAAAATGTGATGTGGGATAGAGGAATATGCAAGTACAGTAAACCCATTGTGAAATGGAGGAACGATACTTACAAATATTTGAACGCCAAATCTTAAGCCCATAGCATCAAATAAAATGGATAAGGATAGGATAAGCAATTGAACCTGAGTTAACTCCTCTTCGTTTGTGCTCAAAGAAATGTTTGCTTTGTCAGCTACTAAGGTCTTGTCCGAAGATTTTTTCTTCCAAAGCCATGACTTGTTATCCATTGCGTTTCTTATAATCTTCCAGCTCAAACAGATTTAGAAAAGCGACAAACTTTGTCAAAACTGAAAAGTTTTCAGACCCGGGTCACGCGTCCAAAATTTCCTTGCACTGAAATGAAGTGTCACTAGTCTAGACCAGCCACATTCTACAGGAGAAAAGGAAGGTTTATGTTAGAGCAAGTAAAAAAACAGACAGAATGTGAATTTGACCAATTTAGTAAAAACCAGATTTAGGTAAAGATAACATTAAAAAGGATGTGAATCTGGAAGCTAAGGTTATGTCCCAGAACTAATGTAGTAATAGTATATGATTCTGATAAAGGAAATATGAGCATAACAGCTCGAACAAGACGAACCTTTTTCGATTGATAATTGAGGAAGGTAAGGTTTTTGAGACGAAGCACACATGTAATTTTATAAGGATTCACAATGTTTTAGAAAGTGTTCGAGAAGATCTTACATTTACAATTTACAAACAATCTTAACGTGAATATTTATCAAAAATATAAAAACTGTTTATTATTTAATGTGCAAAATTGGAAATTTCTATGTCTATATTAATTTTTCTATCAAAACTCAAAATTTTGGTTTTTCAAATTGAGCCCAAAACAAAAAAAATTTAAGCATGGAACAATTTCACTCCCTTAAGAAACAAAGTATGGATGCTTCTTAACAAATATACTACTATCAAGCATTTAGCACCAAGAAAAAACTACTCGTTCTATGTCATTTCCTTAAAACATATTTTCACACATGAATATAAAATTGCAAATGGATCACATTGTATCACCACAAAAAAAGGAGCTACAAAATCTGAAAACAAGAAGAATAATTTAAACAAAAATCTAAAAACCCGCATCCGACAGTTAACCAAAGAGTGCGAAAAACAAAATCTTAATAAAATGCATTATAAACTTCTAGAATTAAGAGCAAAAATGAAAAAATGCTGAGACATGACAAAAAATAAAAAATAAAAAAATACGGCAATGTGAAGATAATAATGTAATGTGTGTGTGTTTGTGAGAGAGAGGTTCTTACATTTTGCAGACAGGAGTTGAATAATTTGAGTAATGACAGGAGTGTTTAATGGGGACGATGGACTAATGATCTGATTTGATGGCTATCCGGGTCGGGTCTGAGGAATAGTGGGAAAGAGACTTTTGGCGGGTCGCTTCGATCCGAAGGGAGGTAAGAGCGGGCTGTCATGGGTCACTTTCAATTTTTTTCATGAATTCATGATTCTTGTGTGTCCCAACCAACCTAATCCTTTAGTTCTTCTCTTTTTTCAGTGAAAATGATTTTGTATTTATGATCACAGGAAGACCAGAAACGCTCTTATAGTGTGCCTAATTGTCAATATTTTTCATGAAAAATACGTTTATTCCACTTAATTTCAAATGTAATTGAAATAGAACTAGTCACGATCAAATAAACTTCTTTAGTAGTTGTCAAAGTAATTTTATGTGTTCCACAAGCTAGCTCTTGCATTTAGAAAGAAATGTTAGAGGGTACACTTTGTGGTATTCGGTATAGGCTCTCTGTCGCTCAAGTTAGAATTCAATTAAAGAAATATTTTCTCTTTTATTCTTTTCTCCTTTAAAGATGGTCACATGATTACAATTGTTGAATATTAGGTGTGATTTCCTCCCTCATTGATTGGAATATTTATTATTGAATTCTATCTTTATAAGCTAATCTAGCTCTTCGATAATGAGCAAATTTCCTTTTGTGACATGACAACTAATTAATCTGGGTGGCTTAATTGGCCAAATAGGCTTCTTCTAGGGAGTAAAAATTATGGGGAAAAAAAGGGTGTGAATGGAGGAAAAATAGGTTGAAATTACACAGTTCCAAACATTTCAAATTCACAATCCAAAATTCGGGTGAAAATGTTTTATAATTAGAAATCAAGTATTGAACAAATAATTAAATGTTAATTATTTTAATTACAACCATTAATATCACCGTTGAGTTTGCTCATTATCTTAACTTCCATTATTATTCAAATCCATTATCTCTCAAACTCCTTTCCCACAACTCCACACGATATTACCGTTGAGTTTGCTCCTTATTCCAGCTATTTCAACTGTATTTTATACGTCTCATCTCTATATTATCAACATTATCTCTTTCATTCATCATCACTTCTATTATCTTGTAAAAATCTAAGAACCAGAAGGCGAAATTTGCATATCCAAGAGGCTTAACGCCCTTGCTTCATAGACGCTTCCCTCTCTTTAATTTAAGGTTATTTTGGACCCCGATTTTCATTTTAATAGAGAGAGTTGCTTTGAACAGAAAATTTTCCTATTTTCCGTAGGTAAAGCTGGCTAACCAAAGGTTCTTTTTCAAAGTGAAGGATGCAAAAATGGAGTCAAGATAAAAGACACATAATGCGAACCCACGTAACAATTGTAGCTACAGAACTCGCGACAAATTAGAACAATCCTAAGAAAGCCAAGAATCAACGTTTGAAAGCTCGACCCAATAAATTATTGAATTCAAAGAACCAAAATAATAGCTAACGATATCTTGACCCTGTGATCACAAATTTTATGAACCTTACTTGAATTTGTAGAACGCCACAAGAAATTAATTTTTAATAAGTTCAAAATTAATTCAATGAAAAACGAGAAGAAAGCAAATTAGCCTCGCAATAATATCTCAATAATTGTCTATCTTACAATGAAAAATAATGTTCCTTTTTATAAGGAATCCCTAAAATCTAGCTAGAAACGAAATTTAAGTTCTAAAGATATCAAAAATATAACATGCAAGAGTTTTAACTTAAATAGAAGATTACACAAAAATTGAAAAAATTCGCGTTGGAAATGAACTATACGGTCACGTAGTGTAACTCTGTGTGGCCGCATAGATCAATTGAAAAGCCCCCATTTAGTTTCGGTATAGAGACATGCGGCTGCATGCCTGTTTATGCTACGCAGTCACATAGATTTTCAGAACAGTTTCCTCGTCCGTTGCTTGAACCAAGTTGATTCATTTGGTTTCTTTTTCCAAGCCCAACACGAAACTTGTTCTCTTGCTTGTTGTGATCGACGTTTCGTCCATCGTACTTTGAGCAAGCAATCTCATAGATTCTTTAACTTGCTTCACTCACGACCTAATCATCGGTCCTCCCTCAACGATCAATGGATCATTGTCCGGACTTGCTCTCGTATCATGGATCACATCATTCCCTCCCCCTTTGAAAGGATTCGTGCTCGAATCTGTACCTGCATCAAAGAGAGAAAGATCAGAAACATAAAGGTAGCTGAAACGTTATACTCACCTGGAAGATCTAATTTGTAGGTATTGTCATTAATCTTTTTAAGGACTTGGAATGGACCATCTTCTCGTGGCTGTAACTTCGACTTTCTTTGTTCTGAAAAATGCTCTTTCATCAAGTGCACCCAAACTCAATCTCCTGGTTCAAATGTAATGCGCTTTTGTCCCTTGTTTGCTTGAAAGGCATAGTGCTCATTTTTCTTATTATATGCAAATTCTATAAATGGCAAGCAATCATCCCAACTCTTTAAACTCTTATTAACTATGATGCGCAAAAATTGTATCATTATCCTATTAACTACCTCAGTTTGCCCATCTTTTTGTGGGTTATATATAGTAGAAAATAATAGCTTGGTTCCTAGCTTATTCCACAAAATTCTCCAAAAATGACTAAGGAATTCAACATCTCTATCCGATACAATATTTCTAGGAATCCCATGTAAACACACTACTTCCTTAAAGAATAGATCTGCTACATTGGTGCCATTATTGGTTTTATGATATGGAATGAAATGTGCCATTTTACTAAATTCATCTACCACCATAAATATAGAATCCCTTCATTTCTTAGTTTTAGGTAAACCCAACACAAAATTCATACACACATCAACTCAATGTTCACTAGGAACATGTAATGGCGTATATAAACCCTGTGGTCTTAAATTTCGCCTTTTTATAAGTGGTGCATCTACTATAAACCTGATCAACGTCGACCTTCATCTTAGGCCAATAAAAATTTTCACTTAGCACCTCTAAGGTCTTCTTTACACCAAAATGACCCATTAGACCACCACTATGTGTCTCACGTACTAATAATTCTCTCATTGAACATTTAGGAACACGTAACTTATTTTCCCGAAATAAATACCATCATGCCTTAAGAATCTATCCATAGCACCCTTATCACATGATTCGTATATATTAGAAAAATCTGGATTTCTCTCATTGAACATTTAGGAACACATAGCTTAGTTTCCCTAAATACATACCCATCATACATAAAGAATCTATCCATAGCACCCTTATCACATGATTTGTATATATTAGAAAAAATTGGATCATTAACATACATGTCCTTAACATATTCAAATCCTAGCAACATAGCACCTAAAGACATTAGAAGTACATGCCTTATTGACAATGCATTTGCTACCACATTTTCTTTACATTGTTTATACATCGATGAACTTCATCCACCTTGCATATCTCTTATTTAGATTGCCTTGACCCCTTAAGTGCTTCAAGGACTCATGGTCGGTGTGAATCACAAACTCATTTGGCCCTAGGTAGTGCTGTCATGTCTACAAAGTTAAAACAAGTGCATACAACTCCTTGTCATATGTAGGATAGTGAGTGCTGCCCCGCTTAGCTTTTCACTGAAATATGCAATGGGTCTTCCATCTTGCATCAAAACAGCACCAATACCTATTCCCGACGCATCACATTCAATGTCATATATAGGATAATTGAGAGTTACTCCACTTAGCTTTCCACTAAAGTAAACTATTGGTCTTTGTTCCTGCATTAAGACAGCTCCAATACCTATTCCTGAGGCATCACATTCAATCTCAAAAGTATTATTAAAGTTAGGTAATGATAAAATCGGTGCGGTACACAACCTATCTATAATAGTATTAAAAGCATGTTCTTGTTCAACGCCGTAATGAAATCCTACAGTTTTCTTTATAATTTTTGTGAGAGGTGTGGTAAGTGTGCTAAAATCTTTTACAAAATGCCTATAGAAACTAGCTAACTCATGGAAGCTTCTTACTTCAGTTATGTTTCTAAGTGTTGGCCACTCCTTGATGGCTTTGATTTTATCCTTATCTACTTCAATACCCTTAGCACTAACGATATAACTAAGTATAACAACATTTTTCCATGCAAGATGTGCACTTTTTAAAGTTAACATAAAGTTGTTCTTGCCTTAAGACTACAAGCACACATCTTAAATGCTCTATATGTTCCTTTAGATTCTTACTATATACCAATATGTCATCAAAGTAAACTACTACGGATTTACCTATGAATACACGTAAAACACGATTCATTAAACTCATAAATGTGCTAGGTGCATTAGTAAGTCCAAATTGCATAACTAACCACTCATACAACCCATATTTAGTTTTAAAAGCGATTTTCCATTCATCTCATTTCCTCATCCTGATTTGATGATAACCACTTTTAAGATCAATGTTTGAAATGACAGCACCAGGTACGAGATCAATTTGATATTTAATGCCTCGAATGGATGGTAATCCACTAGGCATGTCCTTCGGGAAAACGTCTTCAAATTCCTGCAACAAAGAAGTAGCCAAACTAGGGAGGGGTGTATTAGATTCTTCAAGATTGATGAATGAATCCTTATAAACTAACAAGACCATAGGTCGGTTCTCAACTAATTCCCTCTTCAACTCACTCCATTTTACATAGAAATTTACTTTCGACTTTTCTCTTCTCTCACAAGACCCTTTTACTTTTATCTCTTGTGGCTTTACTCTTTTTTCTCACTTTTAGTCTCCTCACTATTTTCTCTCTTGCTCTTGTGTTGTGAAAGGTCAATCCCACTCCCCTTTTCTCTCAATCTTTTTTTCTCCTCATTTTTCAACTTGATTTGATCTTCATACACTTATTGTGGTGTTAACGCTGCAAGAGTAATAGATTTTACATCCTTAGTAAAGTTGTACCTGTTTTTGTACCCTTCATGAATCACCTTCCTATCATATTGACATGGCCTCCCTAACAAAATATATCTGACATACATAGGAACTACATCACACATCACTTCATTAAGATACCGTCCAATTGAGAAATTCACCAATGCTCTCCTATTCACCTTAACCTCTCCATATTCATTCAATCATTGCAATTTGTAAGGCCTTTGATGTTTTTAGCATAGTTAATCCCAAATTTTCAACACGTGTTGTGCTAGCTACATTGGTACAACTACCCTATCAATAATCATACTACATACTTTGTTGTTGATGTGGCATCTCATATGAAATATGGTCTCCCTTTGTTGTTCCAAGTCATCCACTTTGATTTGAGCACTAAGAGCTCACCATATAACAAATATCTCTCCCACTGCATATTCCACTTCTTCACCATTGCTAGCTTCTTCCAATTCCGGCATGTCATCATATTCACCCTCACTATTACTAAACATTTCTTTATTGTCTCGCAAGATCATCATCATTTTGTCTAGACATTGAGAAGCAATGTGTCCCGACCTCAAGCACCTAAAGCATTTGATATCCCGATTCCTAAATGGTTGGGAATCCACCTTGGGTGTTGCCTTGCTAGCAACTTCCTCATTTCCCTTCGGTAGCTCAGTCCTACCTTGAAACGGCCCCTTCACCTTTATTATTATCCCACTTTGGTTTCCAAGAAGAGTTAGAACTCGAAGAACCCAATGAGTATCTAGTTGTTCCCTTCCTCTTTAATTGTCTTTCCACCTTCATAGCTACATCATGTATTCCAATTATATATAATGCTGCAACTCTACTACATTAGCTATATCCCTATTCAAACTATTTAAAAATCGGACCATGGTGGCCTCCCTATCCTCCCCAACATTTACTCTAATCATCGCAATCTTCATCTCTTTGTGATAATCCTCTACACTCCCAGAACTTTGGTAGAAGCTTTGCAATTTTTTATAAAGCTCCCAATAATAATGATTAGGCACAAACATATTCCTCATAATAGCCTTCAATTCTTCCCAAGTACTAATAGGACTTTCATGGTTCCTTCTCCTAAATGTTATTTCTTGATCCCACCAAATAATAGCATAATCGGTAAATTCAAGCACCATAATCTTTACCTTCTTTTCCTCCGAATAGTTGTGAATCAAATATCAATTCCACTTTATTTTCCCACTCCAAGTATGCCACCAGATCACTCCTTCCTTTAAATGTAGGAATTATCATCTTGATATTGTCAATACTGCGATCAACACCATCTCCAACATAATCTCTACCACTCATTTCATGCCTAACTCGTATATCTATCATTATTCCTAACTCGACATCCATCAACGTACTCTCATTAATATCATTATCTGCTTTCTATTCACCAACTTAATCCGCTCTATGCTCCCGCCTTCCTTGCCTCTTTGCGTTAGGAGTTTCTCTAGATTGTTTTATACGTAAGTTCGCAAGTAATGTGCCTTGTCTGTCCAATCTATCTCTCACATCTTCAAACAACCTTTCGAATCGTCGTATCACCTCATCCGACATGTTGACTTGATTATCCTTCCCACTTGAAGTAGAACCGTCCATGTAAGACCTCCTAAATCTAGTTTAATATTTGCCACACGTGTGTACAATTGTGTATCACTCAATTTAGTTTTTTCCCCACTATTAGTCTCACCACTCTGCCTTTTTCATCTAAATTCTTTCTCGCAAGTTTTTCAAAGATTTAATTCGATCTCAATCAAAATTTAACCCATGTGGAATCCAACAAAGAATAGAGTGAGGAAAGTGACCTAGAATGACTCAAGAAGGTAGAAATTTGAAATTGAATGAAACGCTAAGGATGAATTCAAGATTGGACACACTTTGAATTTTTTTTTTTACTCAGACAAAATGAAATTGGATGCTGCTGGCAATTTTTCGAATTTTGTTTTTTCTTTGCTCGAAAATTCAACTGGTTAACAACAAAATAAACAAAAACTGATTTGGATGCTAGATTAACACACAAACAAGTTTTTTTTTAAACTTTTTTTTGGGTTTTATGGATTGGAGACTCAAAACAAATGAGGAACATGAAGAACACGAAGAATGAAAAAAAAACAAAAGACCCAAACGAAAAAGGGAAATAACTAGGATACAACTTTGATTTTTGAAGCCTTACTCTGATGTCAACTGATGCGAACCCACGTAGCAAGAGAAACCCACGACAAATTAGAACAATCATAAGAAAGCCAAAAATCAACGTTTGAAAGTTCGACCCAATAAATTATTGAATTCAAATAACCAAGATAATAGCTAACTATATCTTGAACCCGTGATTACAAAACTTATGAACATTACTTGAATTTGTAGAATGCCATAAGATATTAATTCTTGATAAGTTCAAAATTAATCCAATGAAGAACGAGAAGAAAGCAAATTAACCTCGCGATAACATCTTAACTTAAATTAATGGTATATCAAAAATATACCATACAAGAGTTTTAACTTAAATAGAAGATTACGCAAAAATTGGAAAATTTCGTTTTTGATATCTTCTATTTGATATAGAGGCATGTCTGTATATGCTATATGGTCACATAGCTTTCCAAAACAGTTTTCTCGTCCGTTGCTTGAACTAAGTTGATCCATTAATTTCCTCTTTCGAGCCCAACATGAAACTTGCTCCCTTGTTGTAATCGACGTTTCGTTCACCGTAGCTTGAGCAAGCAATCCCATAGCTTATTTGACTTACTTCGCTCGCGACCTAGTCATCGGTCCTCCCTCAACGATCAATGGATCATTGCCTGGACTTGCCCTCGTATCATGGATCACATCAACACGCCATAAAGAAGAAATAAGAGGAAGACTGAGGAGAGTCCTAAATAAACCCTATCAAGAAAGTAGATGGTGTTCGTGACAGTGCGAAAAGTGCCCTCGAACAAAGGTAATTTTGACTTCTTTTTTTTTTTTAATTTGAGTTATATATATGTATTCAAAAATTGATGGGTAAGAAGTATAAAAAAGGTATTGGACATTTGTGATCTTTATTCAGTTTAATTTCATTAGTGATTGGAATGGGTTAGGGTTTATATTTGAATCATTTTTTATGGAAATTTATTTTTTTATTTTATGAATTATAGGTGTCCTAAACATAAAAAGTCCATATGTGACCATGATATTTGAATGTTACCAAGATTTTTATGAATATGTTACTAGAGTACGTACCATTCTCTATGATTGTGACCTTATTCACGTAATTATATACCAATATAATATATGTGTCCTGATTGCACATGGGTAAATATATAGGATTATTCTTTGTATACTTAAAGGGGTACTACATGGCTTACT
>CAIGRS010051581.1:0-11726 GCA_903798395.1 Fraxinus floribunda | reverse complement strand
GTCTTGGCTGTGATCAAAGGAGAAACTTTGGTTTCTTATAAATAGAAATTTCAAGGGAAGCCAAGATATTTTGAAACAAGAGTTCTTGTTAGTAGCCTTATTTTATTCCGTTTTCAGGACTGCATCTATGAACTATAAGGTCCAAATTATCAAGTCTTTATATGTTTCTTATTTGTCGTATATCGTCAAAGTTGTTTATTACACGGGTCATCATTATTTGCTTGCTAGCATTATCGGACTTGTGTATATAATTGATTGGTGCGGATTTGGGCACCCATGCTGGTCTACAAGAATGTCTTAGGAACAAAACACTTCAAAAGATTAGGTCATCCGTGTTTGCAAGCCTTATCATCTCGTTTGAGCGTAACTGGAGTATGAGCTGCTTGGAAGTTTCACAATAACCTTCGTGTTGACAATTTCTATTGCCCCCACTCAAAACAAATGCTGTTTTGGAGAAAGCGGATTTTCTTCAAATACATCTTAATATGACACTTTTCACTTGAGGCATTATCGACGAACTCTCTTTGTATGTCGATAATTGTTTTTGGGTGGTTTTGTTGTTCGTACCGTCGTCTCTCCCGCGTTTGGCAAATGTGACATTCTTAGAGGATCTATAGAATAGTGTCACTTTTGTAGAGAGAGGGAGAGAGAGAAAGAGATTTGATGAGATTGAAATTAATAAAATTGTCTTGTAAATAGAAAAATCAAATGTAATTTGAGTTTCTATATAAGATTTAGATAGTATGATGTTTCAACTTTAATGATTCTTTTAACTGCATATGGACCCAGAGTTGGGTAATTTTTCCTGACTGAAATTAAGTGGAACTCTAAATTGACTGATGTTGAAAGGAAAAACAAACAATATTACGAGACTAAAGCAAGCTGTCCATCTACAGATATTTTTGTATGATAAATGTTAAATCATTTAGGTTGCTGGTTTTACCCTAAATTCACACACATCTATCCTTCTTAAACTTTGACAAGCGTAATATCAGACATAGTTAGAAAGAAACTTGTCGAAACACCGATGTTAATAGAACCGCACGAATGGCCTGTGATTTGGGCCCTTATTCGATAGAAATTTTAAACCAAAATGAAAAGTATGTATTAGGAGGCAAATAGCTAAGAAAGAGATACAACAAGAAACAAACGGTAAAGATGTTGCTCAGAGTTCTCAAAATCGCTATCTTCTCCGTCGATTATCTGGGGGAGAAGTCATGAGCGAAGCCAAACAAGATTTGTATTTTACATCTCTAAATCAATAAATGTTCTCTACCATACAAGAACAGTAATAGGAACACTTGTTGGAGGGATCTACATATTGCAACAAACATTTAACATTAAGCAATTAACATATACACGAGTTAAGATCATCTTATAAACATGCAAAGAGTGACTCATGGAGATCAAGATCAAGTTATAAAATGAAGAATTTGGAACTTATTCACTAAGCTACGAGCTCGTCAAAGTCGTATAGTACCAAGAGTGCAGCTTGCCTAGCTCACCTAGTATGTCAAGCACGCTGTGACTTGACTCATTACTTTGAATAATGGCATACTAACAATTCTAGTTAATTGTTTGAACACACACCGAACTTTGAGTAACATTTACTCAATGAACATCAATTTGCACCCATTACTCGTCGAACTTTATGTAATTGCATTCACCAAGCAACTTCCGTTTCCAACCCTTGCACGTGGACTATGACGGAATGTACATTTGGCATTTTAATCTCTCCAACACAAAGACGAAATGCCATGTCATAACTCCCAAACATGCCACACCCTTTTCAATTGAAATCGTGAAATAGAGAATGCAAGCCACGTAACCCAAGTTCTCTATGAGCCCTAACCCCCAAATCAATTTTGCCACACAGTTGAAGGACCTCAAAGCTTGATTGTTGTAGCCGTTCACATGAAAAGACCACATGGAGGTAATTCCAAAATATTTCTCCTTTCGAAGAGATCTCGAAGCCAAACACTGATGCCTCGGGAAGTTGGATGTATTTTCAGGTAATGGAATTCAAGAGTCTCTTGGAGCTTGCTCTCCAAGGTCTATTGGTCCTGAATTGCAGATTCTATGCCTTTGGAAGAACGGGGAAGTCTTGGCTGTGATCAAAGGAGAAACTTTGGTTTCTTATAAATTGAAATTTCAAGGGAAGCCAAGATATTTTCAAACAAGAGTTCTTGTTGGTAGCCTTATTTTATTCCGTTTTCAGGACTACATCTATGAACTGTAAGGTCCAAATTCTCAAGTATGTTTCTTATTTGTTGTATATCGTCAAAGTTATTTATTACACGGGTCATCGTTATTTGCTTGCTAGCGTTCTCGGACTTGTGTACATAATTGCTTGGTACGGATTTGGGCACCTATGCTGGCCTACAAGAATGTTTTAGGAACAAAACACATCAAAAAATTAGTTCATCCGTGTTTGCAAGCCTTATCATCTTGTTTGAGCATAACTAGAGTATGAGCTGCTTGAAAGTTTCACAATAACAAAGGTGTTGACAATTTCTATAGCCTCCACTCAAAACAAATGCAATTTTGGAGAAAACGGATTTTCTTCAAACACAACTTAATAATTTTCACTTGAGGCATTGTTGGCGAACTTTCTTGGTATGTTACTAATTGTTTTTGGGGTGGTTTTGTTGATGTTGCTGTCGGCTCTCCCGTGTTTGGCAAATGGGACATTCTTAGATGATCTATAGAAGTGTCACTTTTGCAGAGAGAGAGAGAGATGTTGCTCAGAGTTCGAAATTAATAAAATTGTCTTGTAAATAGAAAAACCAAATGTAATTTGAGTTTCTATATAAGATTTAGATTGTATGATGTTTCAACTTTATTGATTCTTTTAACTACATATGGACCCAGAGTTGGGTAATTTGTCCGGACTTAAATTAAGTCGAACTCTAAACTGACTGATGTTGAAAGGAAAAACAAACAATATAATGAGACTAAAGCAAGCTGGCCATCTATAGGTATGTTTGTATGATAAATGTTAAATCATTTAGGTTGCTGGTTTTACCCTAAATTTACACACATCTATCCTTCTTAAACTTCGACAAGTGTAACTTCAGACATAGTTGGAAAGAAACTCGTCAAAACACCGTTGTTAATAGAACCGCCCGAATGGCTCATGATTCGGGCCCTTATTCGATAGAAATTGTAAACAAAAATGAAAAGTATGCATTAAGAGGCAAATAGCTAAGAAAGAGATAAAGAAATAAACGGTAAGATGTGGCTCAGAGTTCTCAAAATCGCTTTCTTGTCTGTCGATTATCTGGGGGAGAAGTCTTGAACAAAGCTAATATGAATTGTATTTTACATCTCTAATCAATAAATGTTCTCTGCCATAAAAGAACGGTAATAGGAACACTTGTTGGAGGGATCTTAGAGTAACATTTACTCATTGAACATCAATTTGCACCCATTACTTGTTGAACTTTATGTAATTGCACTCCATTATACACCAAGCAACTTTCGTTTCTAACCCTTGCCTACGTGGAGGATGATGGAATGTACATTTGGCATTTTTATCTATCTCTCCAACACAAAAATGAAATGCCATGTCATAACTCCCAAACATGCCACTCCCTTTTCAATTGAAATCATGAAATAGAGAATACAAGCCACGTAAACTGAAAGCCCAAATTCTCTATGAACCCTAACCCCCCCAAATCAATTTTGCCACACAATTGAAGGACCTCAAAGCTTGATTGTTGTAGCCGTTCACATGAAGAGACCACATGGAGGTAATTCCAAAATATTTCTCCTTTCGAAGAGATCTCGAAGCCAAACACTATTGCCTCGGGAAGTTGGATGTATTTTCAGGTAGTGGGATTCAAGAGTCTCTTGGAGCTTGCTCTCCAAGGTCTATTGGTCCTGAATTGCAGATTCTATGCTTTTGGAAGAACACGGAAATCTTGGATGTGATCAAAGTAGAAACTTTGGTTTCTTATAACTTGAAATTTCAAGAAAAGCCAAGATATTTTCAAACAAGAGTTCTTGTCGGTAGCCTTATTTTAATCCATTTTCAGGACTACATCTATGAACTGTAAGGTCCAAATTATCAAGTCTTTGTATGTTTCCTATTTGTTGTATATCGTCAAAGTTTTTTATTACACTGGTCATCATTATTTGGTTCCTAGCATTCTCGGACTTGTGTATATAATTGTTTTGTATGGATTCTGGCACCCATACTAGCCTACAAGACTGTCTTAGGAACAAAATCCGTGTTTGTAAGTCTTAGCATCTTGTTTGAGCATAACTGGAGTATGAGTTGCTCAGAAGTTTCACAATGACAAAGATGTTGACAATTTCTATAGCCTCCACTCAAAACAAATACTGTTTTGGAGAAAGCGGATTTTCTTCAAACACAACTTAATATGACACTTTTCACCTGAGACATTGTTGGCGAACTCTCTTGGTATGTTGATAATTGTTTTTGGGTGATTTTGTTGTTCTTACTGTCGTCTCTCCTGTGTATGCCAAATGTGACATTCTTAGAGGATCTATAGAATAGTGTCACTTTTGCAGAGATAGTTATATATATATATATATATGTGTGTGTGTGTGTGTGTGTGTGTGTGTAACTT
This sequence comes from Fraxinus floribunda, assembly GCA_903798395.1. Taxonomy (NCBI): domain Eukaryota; kingdom Viridiplantae; phylum Streptophyta; class Magnoliopsida; order Lamiales; family Oleaceae; genus Fraxinus; species Fraxinus floribunda. Next base: position 7,131 of record CAIGRS010051581.1, on the reverse strand, counting down.
CAGACATAGTTAGAAAGAAACTTGTCAAAACATCGATGTTAATAGAACTGCCAGAATGGCTCATGATTCGGGCCCTTATTCGATAGAAATTGTAAACCAAAATGAAAAGTATGCATTAAGAGGCGAATAGCTAAGAAAGTTGATCCACCAAATTCTCATTTGACTTTACGTAGTTTAGGAAAATATTCCATTCTTGATTAATTTCTTTACGTAGTCATGTCTAAACTTCCTATTGTATGCTTTTGCTATGTGGCTTGATTATCACATAAATTATATATCAAAGATGTGTTCTTCAATCCCAAAGGTAGATCATTTAGAAGTTACATAAACCACTCAACTTCTTACTCGATGTCAACTATGCCATGAATACAGATTCCATGGTTAAATGTGTTATACATATATGTTTATTAGACTTTCAAGACGGCACTTCCTCCAAGAGTTAACATCCAACCCAAAATAGATTTACTTTCACCTTGCTAGATATTCAGCTAGCATCAATAAATCATTCTAATATATCAAACATCTGGAATATTGTAGACCTAAATTTTTTATTCTCTTTAAATAATCAAGAACTCACTCAATGACCTTTTAATGTTTCTTACTTGGATTGCTAGTAAATATTTTAATAATTGCAATTGCTATGTCCAATCTTGTGCATTGAACTGTATACATTAGACTACCAACTTCCATACTTTAGTTGAGCAATAGCTCTTTCATCATTCCTTGAGCAATAACCCACTCTAGTTTTTGTAACTTGTATACCCAATAAGGTACCCACTTGTCCAACATCCTTCATCTTGAATGTGGAAGATAAAAATATATTTGTTTCTTTTGTCCTGTCCTTGCGATTACTTATAATCAACATGTTATTGACATATAAACAAATAAATATAATATGTTTGTCGCATATAGACGCTTATTTACACTATTATGGAGGAAACCAAAAGAAATAGTTTCTAAGTCAAGTTTCTCATGCCATTTCTTTGGTGCTTGTTTTAAACCATATAATGATTTTACTAACTTGCACACATTAAGTTCATTACTGGGTAGAAACAAACCCTTCCAATTCCGTCTAAACCTCTTCATCAATCCCCATTAAAAATGTCGTTTTGACATCCATTTGATGAACATGCGAGTCATATATGGATGCTATGGTGAATAATATTCTAATTGATGTTATTCTAGCTACCGGTGCATATGTATCAAAATAACTATTCCTTTTGTCGATAACTTTTATCTACTAATCTAGCTTTAAAGGTATTAAGAGAACCAGATACATTATGTTTTCTCCTAAACACTCATGTACAATTAATAGGTTTAGACCAAGGTGATAAATCGTCAAGTTCCCATGTACTGTTTGACACAATTGAATCAATTTCATCTTTAATTACATCTTTCCAATAGATGCTATCATGAGAAGCCATAGCTTTATAGATTTTAGGATCAGTTTTCACTTATAGAACAAAATTTTGTTTACTACATTCTTCTCATTTTCCTCTGCTAAGTAAAGTGAAATAAGTTGAAGGTACATTTCACCGATCCTAATGTCTTTTCTATCCGTGTTCTTTTGCTTCTTCAAGGTTCACTCGATTCATTAACTTCTCTAGGAATGTTTCCTCTTGTGTTCTGCTTAAGGTAGGAGTCTCTTAATGAGTTTCCCTTAATTCACTATTAAAAATAGAAAATTCTCAAGAATTCCATATCATTTGATTCAATTATTACTTTGGCTTCCAAATTTAGTTATCCGTATGATTTGCTATTATTAGCGTATTCAACAAAGGCATGTTTTATGCCTTTGTTACAATAAGTGAGTTAGCCTCATACTTTGAAATACCAATACTTGATTTACTTCCTTTCCATAATTCATAAGGAGAAACTTTTATGAATTTTGAAGGAATTTTATTTAAGATTATATATGAAGTCAAGAAATCTTTACCCCAAAAGTTAAATTGGAAACTTAGCATAAGTTGACATGTCGTTTCTCATTTCAACATTGATGTACTTACTGTTTGAACACAAATTGAATTAAAATCACTAGAAAAAGTATTCACAACATCTATCACTTCTATTTCATCAAATAAACATACTTGTTTCTTGAATTATCTATAAAGATAATAAACTACCTATTTTTCCCCTAGTAAACTTTCCATTCAATTCACATATGGATGTATGAACAAGTTTCACATTTATTTGGTTCACTCGTAATATATGAAATGATATCATATTTTAACATTTTTTCATTGTACTAGCACCTATGTGACCTAATATAGCATGTCATAATGTAAAAGAATAATCAAGTAAGCAAAATCAATGTTTTCTTATTCATATTGTCAATAGTACATAATTTGAAAATTCCTTCATATGAATAACTTTTTCCAACAAATTTCCTGTTTCAAGATGGTACAAGTTTTTCTAACTCATAAACACTTTTAATGTCCGTATTTTTCCAAGATATCTCCACTTACTAAATTTCTATTCATGCCGGGAACATGTAGTATATTGGTTAGGATAACAATTTTTCTAGAAATGAAGACGATATCCACATTTCCTTTTCCAATCAATTTGGAACGACTTTCATTATCCATTTGTATCTCTTGTTCTCCATTTGATTGTTGATAAGTTTTTTAAAGATTGACTTATCATATGATATATGAATAGTTGTACATGCATCAAACCACCTACCAAAAACTTAACTCTTGATAGCGTTGATTTGGCTCACAGTAGCCATAATGTTATGTTCATCAATGTAGTTTATTTTATCTTTTTTCTTATTTCGTTTCGATGCAGCAATCTTTAGCATAATGTCTGGGTTTACCACACACAAAATAATCTTCCTTGGGCTTCATCATGGACCTTTTGTAGTCATTGTTAGAAAAGATTCTCTTGTTTGATTTGTTGGATTGCTCGATCTTTTCCACAACATTGGACTTTGAGGCGCTTTCATAAGAATTTTCACCCTTGATTCTTCCTCAATTCAAAGATGTGTATAAATTTGTTCCAAAGAGTAATCTTCGTAACTATGAAAAATCTTCTTTCAATATCATTTCCAAGTTCCCAGGAGTTTTTCAATGATTGCTCCCACTTGAAAATCGAAATACCTTAATATTAGGAATTTTTTTGTACCTTCTTCCTCGATTTTGTATTTATTTCCCAAATTTATTTTGTAGAATTGGTGTTGGTGTAGAGATTATATAACCACCTGGATAGTACATTTTGGATAAGACCATAGCAAATCAATTCATCCTCTTGGCACATTTTCCTTTCTCCTCTTAGCATTAGTATCTTCTTCCATTCGTTCCGAAAGTGGTGCCAACCCAGGATCAAGAATATAGGAAATTTTCAATGTCATAAGAAGGAACTTCAATTTTTATCTTACCACAAAGTAAAGTTCGTTCCATCAAATCAATCCAATCGAAGAAGGCCTTGATTCATGGGTCTGATGGTCGCCATGGTTGTTTCGTTCTCCATGAAATATCGTTTGAGGTTGTACTGAGGATGAGAGTGATAATGATGAGATGCTCAAGTTGGAGGATGCTAGTTATGGTGATGGTGATAGGGGTAGAGTACCTAGAAGAAGGTGAATCACTTGTTACGCGGCTCGCTCTTAATACACAATTTAGGTGGATGAGATAGTGCGGCAGAGAGAGTATTTGTTAACAACAAAGTGTGTAATATGATTATGGATGGAGAGAGTTGTACCAATGTAGCTCCATTGTTGAGAAGTTGGGGATTGTCTATGATAAAACATCCTAGATCTTATAAGTTAAGTGGATTAATGAATGTGGGGAGGTCAAGTCCACCAAGCAAGTCTTGTAAGCTTCATACTATTCGGAGGTATAGTGATGAGGTGATGTTTTAATGTGATTCCTATGCTAGACATATTGATAAGTGCATTTTTACACATTTATTTCGGTTCACAAACATGAATAATTGTTGATAAATATGTGGAATATAACTTAGTTCGATGTAATGTATTTACAGGACAATACTGATGATTACGGTGGAAATTAGAAGAAAAATAGAAAAAAAAGGGCTAAAACGAATGAAAATCAAAGTTCGGGGACGAGGGTTGCAAGAACGAGGATTTTCACTTCAAGAATCAAGATTTCAAGTTTTAAAGTGAAGAATTGGATGATGTCTTTTCCAAAATATTTCTGCTCTTTTCTTTTATCCATTCTAGGCTACATTTTAGTTGTGCTAGGAGAACGATGATCCTTGCAATGTGAACTTTTAATTCTTTATTTCACAATTTTGACAACAAAACACGAATATTATATGTTGAACGATTTATATGCAATTTAATTTCTCCATAATTATATGCATATGATTGTGTGAGTTTGGGTGATCTATTTCATGCATTCGAACCAAGGAAGAAAATTCGACAAGGTAGAATCATTGTAGGGTCTGATAGGGGATAGAAAAATACCGCTATGCCCTATGTGAATCTTTAAATATTTACAAAACTTCATGCATTCTTGTATATTTGTATTTGTCACAGAGATATAGTCAAATGTTATTCGAGAATAGATTCAATACTACTCAAAAGAGATTATTGAATAGATTAGGAATATTGATTTTTCAACTAATTCGTTGTGTTGTCAAATTGTGAAATTAGGGTTAAAAGTGAACTTGCTTGGTGATTCGCGATCTTAGTGCGCTTTTCATATAATCTTCAAACCTTCATATACAATTGCATCAGTAGTACAATTTCTTTCACGTTTCAATCATATCGTTGGAATACTTAGATTCGGTTAAGGTCGAGCTATAAAACGAAAGCTAGTTCAATCTCTATGGGAATGACATTCGGACTCAAAAATTCATTTTATTACTTGAACGATGATTCGTACACTTGCTATTATCAAAATCGAACATATTTTTGGTGTGTCAAGTTTTTGGCCGCCGCTGCTAGGGATTGAACGTTTAGCATCAGTTATCTTGAACTAATTTGAACGTTCTTGTTATTTAATTTAATTTTATTTACGTAATTACTTACTCCATTTAGTAACTGAGTGGTAATGTTTCTCTTATCTCAAGCTTGTATGCTGAGATCTATTGGAGGTGAACGACAACCGAATGGCTAACGAACAGAACAATCGAAGATGTAGACAAAGGAAGCATGCTTGTGGTAGATTTCATGATCCCTCAGATCATTCAAAGTTAGTCCAATATCGTTTATCCACCATTTGGGCAGCCGTTCCAACTGAAAATCGACGTCATACATCTGTTCTAAAATGGACATCAGTTTCATGGGAGAGCTGAAGAAAACCCGCATACACATATCTCTCGATTCTTGGAGATGTGCCAACACTTCAGATATCAGGATGTCTCAGATGATGCCATCAAGTTGAGACTATGCCTTAGCACAAAGTGGCTGGATTCTCAAACTATCGCCAGCATTACCACTTGGAATGCCTTAGCACAAAAACTCTGCACTAAGTTCTTTCGGTGGTCAAGATTGCGAAGCTGAAACATGACATCTCCATTTTCTGCCAAGACGACTTTGAGTCTTTTGATGAAGCTTGGAATAGGTTCAAAAACATGCTTCGGAAGTGCCCACATCATGGGATCAGTAAGGGACTCCAGGTCGAGTACTTCTACACGGGGACTACTTCCATCCTTCAATAGCATGATTGATTCTTCATCTAGTGGGTCAATGTATACAAGAACAGTTGACGATTCATTGAAATTATTTGAGACAGTGGCCACTACTTCAGCTATATGGTCGTCAGAACAAGTAGTTCAAAAGAAGACACCGGGCGTGTATGAAGTGGATGCTTATTCAGCAATATCTGCAAAGATTGATTCGTTGTTTCACAAGGTAGAAAATATGTCACAATCCGCAAATGTAGTACAGACTAGGAAATTAAGCTGTGACGAATGTGGGAGTCATACAACCGCAGAATGTCCAATTTTAGCACAAGGAATGGAGCAAGCAGATTTTTCACAATGGAGACAACGCCGACAAAACAATAAGTATGGTTATATAATACGACTTGGAAGAAGCACCCTAATTTTTTATGGAGCGGTCAGAATCAGCAAAGGTCGCAGGTCAATTTCAACACTAAGAGAAGAAGTTTCAACTGGAAGAGAGATGTTCACAAAATTCATGGAAGATAACAATCAATTCATGAAGACCAAAGAAACACTCTAGGATCAAAACGATCCTATAAAGAATTTGGAAGCTCAAATGGGGCATATGGCAATTGCTTTGAGTAGCAGAACACCATGTAATTTGCCCAGTAACACTGAAATTAATCCAAGAGAGCTAAGGCCATTACAACTAGAAGTGGGGTGCAACTACCGAAAATACACGTCAAGAGGCCAGACGTAGTTAAGGACGCAACAACTTTGGTAGAAGAATAAACTATGGAACAAGATGAACAGACAAAGAAATCTACACCAAAGGAAAGTTCAAAAACATCACGGGGTAAAGCAACCGATCTCGTAAATCCTTATGAGTCACCCATTCCATTTTCACAAAGGTTAAAGAAACATAAGATGGAGTAGCAATACAAAAATTTCCTCGAAATCTTCAAGAAGCTCCACATAAACATTATATTCATCGATGCACTGTTCCAACTGCCGAGTTAGGTCAAATCCTAAAGGATATCCTATCAAATCAACACAAGCTGGAGGAATATGAGACGGTAATGTTAACTGAAGAAGTCAGTGCCATAATTCAGAAAAAGCTTCTGCCAAAATTGAAGGATCCAGGGAATTTTACCATCTCTTGTACTATTGGTGAAATTTACTTTGAAAAAGCGTTATGTGACATTGGTGCGCAAGTATTAACTTAATGCCTCTATCTATTTTCAGGAAGCTTGGATTGAGGGAAGCTAAAGTAACCATAATGACATTGCAATTGGCTGACCGATCCTTAACACATCCGAGGGGGATAATTGAAGACATATTAATCAAAGTGGAGAAGTTTATATTCCTTGCTGATTTTCTCATCTAGGATAAGGAAAAAACAAAGACTAATTTTGGGCACGCCATTCCTATCTATTGGGAAGGCTTTGATTGATGTACATAAAGGACAGTTAATTCTGAAACTGGGCGAGGAACAAATTTCCTTCAATGTTTTCAAAGTTATGCAGTTTCCTTCCAATTCGAACAGTTGTTTCAGGATTG